>WSTY01000073.1:12543-32554 GCA_019633465.1 Tulasnella sp. 417
ATAGGGTGGGCGTGCAAGCCGTAATGGAAGATTTGCAAAGGAGACAGGAAAGCGGCGAAGAGTTCCCCGAAGAGGAGCTCCGGGCACTCGAAGAGGACTTGACGGGAAAGGTCAGTTGTAATCCTGCGATACACTTCTGATTTTTCTCATGAAAAACGCAAAAGATCTTACTGGCCTCGTGGAGAGGAACGCGTTACGAAGTTGGAAATGTGCTACGTGAGGTAAGGCCTATCACAGTACGTTTTCGGGAGCATGGTCCTTAAAGCAGCTTTCAGGTGTGCGAAAGAGTATTGAAGGATCCTGAGGTACCCGAAGCCGAACTTGTCAAGCGTGCTAAGGTAGGGTGTGGTGGACACTTCCGCCCAAAACCCCGGCCTCTGAGACTCGCTCTTTAAAGGCTATTCTCCTCACTGGCGCAATCTTCAAATCGATACAACCTGATGAGTCCGCCGAGGAGCGAAGAGAGCTCGAGAGGTGAGCTTAACGATTCTCTGGAAAGCAAAGTTAACTGAACTTGCCTCTTAGACTCGTTGCACGAGCTGCTGGGAAGGGGAAGGAAAAGGACAAGAAAGGACACGGACACGGACATGTCACAGCAACGGATACCCCAACAGCCGAAACACCTGCATCAGAGAAGCCGAAAAGCAGTTGGTTCAAGAAGTAGAATAATCCCCCATCATCCGCATACATTATCCACGTGTTAGATGTAGCTACTCTACCATCGTCTTCATATTACTATCCATGGAACATTAAGATCGGCCAATATGGTCTCGTACGATGTAGTAGATCAAGACCGCTGCTTGAATTCACAGCGAGAGAACAGAAGAATAGACCGAAAGCAAACACAACAAAAAGTACCCAACGTTATTACGCGAGGGTTTCCTACCTATATCATTTCACATCCTACAGAGTCCGAGGGAGGGACACGATTGCTACAACAATGTCCAATTTTCAGGTCGCGGAAGCACCCGAACCAGCGGAATGCTCTGCCACCACAAGCTGCTCCAACCTGGCGGCCAAGAGTGTACTTTGATCTACAGGGTCACCCTGATGTGCTGTAGGGGGACCCCTTGCTTCATTCCCTCCTGCAGTGGCAGCGGCCATGGCAGCAGACTGGTTTACTGCGTTAGGTCCGCTCCTCCCGAGCACAGGGTTTTTGGGATCGTAAAGGACGACAGAAGGTTTCGCAGGAGGTCGCGTAAACTTAGTATCCTGCTCCTCGAACCGGTTGTGTTGGGGTTGTCGAGCCTGGTCCTGCGATGGCGCGGGTAGTGGACCGCGAATGTTTCGAGTATCTCCTGTCCAGACACTGTTCGTCCGCGAACCGCCTGGGTGGGGCACGCCTGGTATATGCCCAATGCCGTTGACACCTCCAGGGAGTGGAGGAAAGTCGGCTTGGGCGAGGGCATAGGGCGATGGTCTTCCTTGAGATTGGAAAGATTGGGTCCGGGAATGTGACGTCGATGAGGATGCGGATTTGCCTCTAACAGAACCCTGACTTGAACGAGATGCGTTGGAACCGGTGGAATACATTCTATGCATTGGTAAACCCTGAGGAAAATCTGGCCGTGAAGGTAGACTGGGATGTTTGGATGATGTGGAAGTAAACGTTCGGGTGGACGACGCTGAGGACATGGTAGACGACTAACAGGGCGGGATGGCTCAGTTACTGGGAGAAGATGATGTTATCTTGACAACTCACCGCCAAAGATGCAGTCTCATCGAGAGGAGTCACTGCTCCGCTCTCGCTAACACTTTCCGTGACGCTTCCAGAGAGGCTGCCGCTGCGCTTGCGGTCACTCGAATCTGCCCCGTTTGGTCGACTGATGAACTCTTGTCGGCCACCCCGCATGGTGACTCCGGACAACCCTTCTGGCGCACCTGAAGGCCATAAACCTTGACCAAGCTGCATGACTGGTCCACGGGAGACAGACCTCTCCGAAATTGATGAGTTCCTGCTTCGCGTTCTTACTGAAGCAGGCGGGCTCATTGGAGTTGCGATCAGGGACGCCGGATGGGTGCCATAATCCTTCTCCCTCATCTCTCGGATTGACGGTCCTCGGCTAGGACCAGGGCGTTGTTGTCCTCCATCCCTACCCGAAGGGCGGTTGTGATGCTGATGCTGCTGGGGAGGACGCGGAGGCCCACCGAACCCACCACGCTTGGGACCAAGCTGTGTACCAGGAGGTGTCCACAGTTGACGCTGAGACGGTTGCTGAATGGCGGGTCCGGGACGTTGCGGTTGCTGATTGAGATGGTATGGCGGGGCGAACTGCGGTGGGTGTTGTGGTGGAGGGGGGAACGGCTGCTGACCTTGCTGTGGTGGATAAGGGGACTGGTGCTGTTGCATCCCCGCATTGTAGAACTGAGGCGGCGGGGGTGCCATATAGTTCTGTCCGCCAGGTTGCACGTTGGGCTGCGGTGGGGGGTAAGGCCCTCGTCCGCCGGGAGGAGGCGGTGGGGGCATCTCTGGGTTTCCCATCTGAGGGTGTGGCGGTTGCCAGTAAGGGTTTTGTTGCAAAGAACGCGGGTAAGCCCCGTATTGCTGGTCTGTAGGGTTCTGACCCGCTTCTGCTCCTCCTTGCCCCGAATATGCACCCGGCGCCTGACGGTGGTCACCCCAGCCGTTTGCGGGCGGTTGGCTGTACATAGGATATGGTGCCATGTTCACCCCATTGGGAGGTGGTATTTGGCCGTGTGGCCCGGGTGGAAGTTGTTGGCCGGGCTGCATTCCGTGGTATGGTGGGTAAGGACCCATTGGTGTCATCATCATTGGGTGGCCACCATTCATGTTTGACGGTACGCCTGGCATGCCCACCGGTGGGTATGCCGGGTAATGATTGCCATTGTACGGAGGGTGAGGACCCTGAGGTGGCCCTTGCATGTAAGCTGGGTGAGAGTGGGCGTCGTAGGGAGACGAAGATGGCTCCATTGGATAAGGGGGATTGGAGGAACCGCCGTCATACGCAGCCCCATCCGGATCGTACAGAGTGGGATAACTGACGAGCGGAGCAACTTCCGAGTCTGTGGAAGGAGCAGGACTCGGTGTCGCTGCCGCCCCAGGACGCCCGCTAACAGCTGTGGTCGGTTTGCTCTGGTCGCGGCCGGTAGGTTTGACCGAACCGCCAGGGATCCGGAGTGGGTTTTCTTGGGCAGACTCCGCAGCGTTGAGGTAGGGACCACCTACATAATGTGGGTTCCGCACAACGTCTCCGGCAGCCTCTTCCTCATCAGCGAGCTGTCGGTGTAGCTCACGGACCTCCCGTTCCCGTTCTTGATCCTCCCGCAGTTTGGCGGCTTCTTTCTCCTTCTGGTCAAGATCGGAGAATATCCTGTTTCTGGCCATCTCGTATTCTGCCTGACGCTCTTGCAGGGTCTTGCGCGGAGTCGAGGAGCCGGTGGTAGTGCGAGACTGCTTCTGCGGTAATCCAAGTCCTCGAAGTACTTCGTCATCTAGACCCCCATCAGGGACAGCTGTAGACGCGCTCTGCCCCCCTGGAGGTGACCCAGAGCCAATTTCAGACGATCCGGAAGTGTCGAGTGATGGCGTGGAATCGGTTGCAGACGCGGAAGAGGGCGTCGGGACAGATGAGTTGCGACCCTTATTCCTCTGCTCCGGGGTAGACCGCCTCATAATTTTGAAGGTAGGGAGTGAAACGGGCTCTTGAGGTACCAACTCGGAGATGCGCTTCGATGGACTGGAGAGGTCCCAGGACGTTGAACGTATCATATGCCGATTGGGTGCGAGGGCAGTACGAGAATATGACGAAAGAGGCAAGGGGCGTGTCAGAACGGTAAGGATGAGAAAGGGAATTCGGTACCATGGAAAGTCAATTTAGACGCTTACATTCGACTTTCGGTGGTCGCAATCATCGTAATGCTTTTTGTCGCATGGTCGACTTCCACGGTGAGTTTGTAGTAAGTGCAGCATCGGTGGATCAGCATCCGATGATATGTGCTGGATGAGCCGAGAGTCCCTCTGGGGTTTGGCTTGGTCGTACTGTAAATGTGGTGGACAACGGTGGTCAGGGCTGTGTCGTCCTCAAGATTCCATCTGGAAGGCAGACCACTCTCGGGCGAACCGCGACGTACCTACGCTCATTGATTAGGTTCTCCATGGCATCTGCAAATTTCAAGACTTGCAGCCGGTCTCCTGGCTTCCGCAGGGCTTCGAGGACACTTTCGTCCAGGTCGTCAGGAGCATTGGTCATAGGAGCTAACCCACTGTCGGGAAGTGAGATGGCGGGAGAGACGGCACCTAGTATCCTGGAGTCGTCGGCGGATGATGTGATAGATGGTGATACTGGCAGTTCGCCAGCTAAGGCTGGCGCTTGCGAAAGGGAGTTGGTGGTGGCACCTGTGGCTAAGACGTAGGGTGGACCTCTAATCGATGATGTGCCGTTTGCCGCATGAGCGAAGGCTGGAGTGCCGGTAGATTGTTGAATATCTGCCATTGACATCGTGGTTGACGCCCTGGATGGGTTCCAGCCGGCGGAGGAAGGCGCGTGCGGAAGGTGGCAGTCTACTTTGAAAGCTGGTCGTTGGTAGGTTCGTAGAAGTTGTGATTAATCGAGATTCTTGAAGATAGCAAAGGGCCTGGGAGAGGGCCGAGAAAATGAATAGTAGGTGAGGTGGAAGAGCCGAGTCGGATGTATGCGCTGCTGGAGTGGATCCGCGGGACGGTGGAAGTCGAGTCGAAACGAACAGGGGTGGGATACTTTAGAGAGTTAGTAACGATGGTTAGATGGTCCGTTGTCGGGCGGATGCCATACGATAATGGAAACGACGAGGAAAGTGGGAAGAGGAGCGAGGTAGATCGCAGAAGGGTTATGGTAGATGGGAGGATTCACGGCAGCATTGCCAAACGCAAAAGTCCTGGGACAAACACAAGCCTCAAGTGCTCCTGCCCACCTTTTCCTAAAACCAATCGGCGAACCACCTTCAGCAAGGTAGACCGGATTCACCCGATATCTTCTGAGCTCCTTTCGTAAAACCACGGAGCGATGAACTAATCGGCTTCTCTGTCCTCACTCATTGCCGGGGCTAGCCTCTCCGGGGTCCAGATACTCGACCGCAGATTTCCCTTTTGGGGAGCTGTGAATGCCGCCGAATGCAAGCTATAGTTGTGTTTATCAAGGTGTCAGTTAGGCAGAGTTTAGACTCCCCACGTTCGACTGTACTTGGTAGCCGTTGACCCGGTCTTTTTGGTCCAGTAAACTCTGGATCTGCGTCGCCGCCGTGCTTGGAGGCTTTCATCGCCTCAATCATGTGCCTTTTGTTCGCAATATTGCGGCTTCTCATCTACGGGACTTCAAACCTCCCGAGAGAGTTTTGATATATGCGGTCCTCCCGAAAACAAGAGCCCCATTTACGTTTAAAATAGTTCTGCTGGATGTGGAAGAGATGTTGGCCTACAGATTCTGTTGAACATTGCGATGCCGTCGCGTACCGCCTTTGCTGCACATCATTCGCCAATGTCATCACTGACGACCTGAGCGTAAGTGAATACAGAATGTCGCGTCGCCATTTATTATGGACACGGGGGTTCTGGAGGAACTGGAGGCTCGTTCAGTCTTCAGGTACCCCTTTATAGTTCATCTTTCCGGAGCTCGAGAATGATGGTCCTGAGCTAGTACTAGTATGGGTTAAGAATCGACCGTCCTCGTCAACGTTCCTGCCCCAAGAAAACGGACCTAAGGCCATATATCTCCTTAATTATATTCGATCTACTAGATAAATATGTAGCAAGACTGGCAGACATGATGTGTGTTCGAAGCAAAATGACGGGGTCTTTCATCCAATTCGAGGCTCTCTCTTAGAACCCTTTCACTGGTCTCTCACGGTTCAAAGTTTCCTTGAACCTCCTACGAGTCTTGTCACGGCCATTGCTTGGTGAATTGGAGGCTGCCATTCGGGGCACTGGTTGCAAGATAGCTTTCGAGCACATATACCTCAAGCTCGTCTCACCATTTTTTCAAACATGACGGTTCGCACTGATTCAACATCTGTTTCAAACGCTGGATGAAAGCGACTAACAAGGAACCAACGGTTCTAGGACTCCACGTACTGCTACCTCCACATGACATCAGGCCGGATAGCCGCTATGGACTTGTTTGACGAGCTTGACCAAAGAAGCATTGTGGGAAGAGTTGATGAAGATGGTATGCTTCCGCAGTCTTCATCCCTGTTTGAGTGTCCGCTGACCCGGCGTTGTCTAGAGATTGAAATTCCGTACGGAGCAATGCCACCGGATCCCGATGACGGAGACAGTTAGTCTATCTATTTTTGTCTTTTCTCAAGAACGTTTCAATCACGGCGTCAATATTCCAGATCTTCCTTCGCATATCCACCCGTCTTTTCCATACGGCAACCCCTTTAAAGACAAACATCTGGCGTCTGCAGCCTTCCCGACCAACCCTTACTCCACACGGGCCCGATTTGAGGACGCCGAGTTTGAAGGTGTTGGTCTCAAGACCAAAAGACGATGGAAAGATTTAGGGCTCGATATGCTTCTTCCTTCGGATCCAGTCAAGGATGAAGAAGACAAAGCAAGGGCTGCGAGGAACTCCGTTCACACATCCTCGAGGAGACAGGGTAAGTTCCCCACTCAGGTTCAACGCCAATTTTGCCGACGATCGAGTTCCAATCTCAGCTGGTGGTGGGCCGTCCTCTGAGGCCTCCGTCACCCAGGAGGAAACTCAGGAAGAAGAAGAGGACGAAGAGGACGAGGCAGATGATTTGGATGGAGAGGATGAAGAATCGTTGTCTGACGACGATCCCGAAAACCCTGGAGATTATGATTCAAACCAAGTAACTCCTCCGGCTGCCTGATATCAATCTCCCTGACATGCTGTCTACTGGCCCTCGATCCGGCATGGAAAATTCCGTTGCGGGATAATGACACCTATTCACCCTGCACGGAGATCCCAGCACCTCGAATAATACGTACGGGGACTTCAAGCCGCTCTCTCGGCACTGCTAGCTAAGGCTGGCGCAATAGACTTAATTTCGGTGTAACGGATGACAAATTGAGACGGGGTTTGATAACGTCTCCCGCTGGATTTAAGTAGTCGTTTACTCTAGAAGCGATGCTCCAACATGGCCCTCCCAAACGCATTGACAATCGACTCTCTGATCGATCCTTCCCTCATCATTCGTGCTCAGAAACTGCTCGAGAGCTTTCCCTATTCCCCATGGCAAACTGCCGGCATCACAGCAGGCAGTCTGGTGCTCTATCAGGTCTCTAAGCTCCTCAAAATGTGGTGGATCGATCCCTACTTCTCTCCTCTTAAATACCTACCCGGTCCTGAAACCTACGAAAGTATCATTTGGGGTAACTTCAAGAAAATTCTGTCCACGCAGAACAGTGTCGTTCACGAGGAGTGGTTCGAGAAGTACGGCCATGTCATCCATTACAGGACCTTCCTTTTAGTGAGTCCGCCTCTTATATCCCTGATCCGGAAGCTGCCGAGGACTAACCAACTTGCATCGCCTCAGTCCCGCAGACTTGCAACCAAAGATCCTAGGGCCCTTGCGCACATCTTAAACCATGCGTACGACTACCCCAAGCCACCGCAAATACGAGAGGGGCTCCAAAAGCTATTTGGACACGGTAGGTTGTCGTCTCTCAATGTACTTCAGCTGGAGCCTCACCAGTCATTTATCCAGGTTTGCTATTTGCGGAAGGTGTGCACTTGGTTGAAAACCTCCCTTATTAGCTCTCTAATACTATTAATTCATCATAGGGGATGATCATCGTCGACAACGGAAAATAATGAATCCAAGCTTCGGTCCCGCCCAGATTCGGAATTTACTACCTGTGTTTTACGATAAGGCGAACGAAGTGAGCGAACCTGCCTGCATTGCCTCCGCCCGTTGGATACGACGAACTCACGGGTTAATTGCACCTTTCAGTTGAAAGAGATTTGGCTTCGCCAAATTGCAGAAAGTGGCTCCGATGACATTGAGGTAGATGCGCACGTTTTGCTCACTCAAGTTACACTGGATGTTGTCGGGCTTGCTGGGTTTGGCTACGACTTTAATTGTCTGATGGATGGAGAAAAGAACGAGCTCGTTCGCGCCTTTTTGGAGCTTTTTACACCACCAAAAAGTTTGCCTCTTCTGGACTTGATGGCCAACTGGTTCCCGATTTTAGGGAGGATCGTAAGCTCCTTGCTCACACACCAATCTCTCGGCAAAAGATTTTGAAACTGATTTCACGTCCTGTACTTTAGCCAACCGAGAATTCAAGGAGAACCGCTCATAGCAGAAGTGTCATGCAACGCGTTGGGCAGAAACTGCTCGATGAACGGAGAGCTGCCATTCTGGCCGAGGCCACCGGTGGAGCAAGCACTGTCGACAAGAAATCCGTATCCGGAAAAGACATATTCTCGGTTATGAGTGAGCTAGTGTCTCGCAAACCTGGAAATATATTCACCGCAATACTAATATCCACGCCCTCAAGTCAAGGCCAATCTGGCTCAGGATATTAAAGACTCAGAGCGTATGACAGACCAGGAAGTCATTGATCGTACGCAGCCCCTGCTTGCACTATAATCATTGACTCACGGATTATGCGGTCCTCTAGAGATAATAACGATCGTCATCGCCGGCCACGAGACCACGGGCACTTACCTTGACTGGCTTTTGTACGAGCTCTCCCGACCCGAAAACCAGCATATTCAGTCCAAGCTTCGGGAAGAGCTGCTTTCCGTTTCGAGCGATCGTCCTACAATGGAAGAGCTCAACGCTCTCCCCTATCTGGACGCGGTAATCCGCGAGAATCTGCGAAAGAACAGCGTCGTGGATGGCACAATTCGTTGTGCGGAGAAGGACGACATTATACCTTTGGCGACTCCCTTTATTGATAGAAACGGCATAAAAAGGAACGAAATTAGGTGATTGGTATTATGCAAGTCCGTACTAACTTATCATTAAGCTTCTATCTTCCGCCAAAGGATCAAAGCAGGCGAGCAAGTCTTCATCAATATAGCTCTATTGAACAGAAATAAAGAAATTTGGGGGGACGATGCCCTTGAGTTCAAGTACGTTGTTCCTGCTGCACCAGGCGAATATCAAACTGAATGATTTGCGAGCAGTCCAAGTAGGTGGCTGGACGATGGCCCCCGGACCAAATCTGTAGAGCTGCCCAGCATCTTTTCGAAATCGATGACTTTCCTGGCTGGCCCACGAGCATGCGTATGTTTCAGATTCTTTGAGCGCAGCCTGTTTCCAGTAAATATAACACTTGCTGCACCGCAGATTGGCTACCGCTTCGCCTTGATGGAAATCAAGGTCCTCGTCTTCACCATATTCCGCGAGATAGCATTTGAACTCCCTAGCCCAGCCCCACCAATTGAAAACGGACCAGCGTATGTTTATGTTACATACAACAGAGATAGTTAACTGATGTACTTGAAATTTCCTGGCCTATCTAGGTTGATAACTCGACCCATCATCAAGGATACTGACGGGACGAGCAAGAATACGATGCCCCTGGTGTTAAAGTTGGCCCAACACGACTAATCTTGCGAGATTGCCCGGTGTATGCAGAGTCCGGACTTGCTTGTACTCTAGTGGAGAGCAATTGACACGACTTTAGCCTTCATGGCGCGATGCTCAATCCCCTGAAAGGGGGACAAAAGAATGGGTAGCTCGCCGAGCCCCAAAACCTGACACTACGGACAGCGCAATGATATCTAAGTGCTCTGCCCGCATCCTTGCTGTGTGCGCAGTATGCAACTCTCGAGCCCGCGAGGACCGGGGAGCGAGAAGTGCTAAATTTAGAACAGGGCTTCGGACATACCGCATGTACCGGCGAAAATCCCGTCCACGGCGAGCTACCCGCGTTCGACCTCGATCAAGCAATGACGGGCGGAGGCATCGAACCGTTCCGTGCGGGCACCAACCCGCACTCAATATAGTATCGCTCACAGTCTAATATTGACCGCTATTCTCTGGGGGACGATAAATAGGGAGCCTGGTCTTGGTCTGGTATCTCACAAGCCAACATCTCATCCTCACCTTCAGCCCTACACTCTTATACCTTCCCCATGAACGCGTCACCTAAAGACTTCAATATCCTCAAAGACTTTCGTGTACTCGGTTCCTTTTCTTTCCTTCTCTTGAAGATCGCTGGAATCACCGCTGGAACAATCCTAATCCTTCGCATCTCGAAGCTAATCAAGCGATGGCTCATCGACCCTCGACTCTCGCCGTTGAAGGACTTACCAGGACCTGAAACATACGACAGTATCGTTTTTGGCAATATGAAGCGAGTCATCACAAACCAAAGTAGTGTCGTTTACGAGGAGTGGTATGAAAAGTATGGACACGTAATCCAATATAGGGGTGTTCTGCTGGTGCGTTCAGAGCTTTGACTACCTCAAGTCTAACATATCTGTTTCGTCGCGCTGTTTCTTAATTCTACTCCCGGTTCAGTCGCGTGGCCTCGCAACGAAAGATCCTAAAGCATTAGCTTACATTCTCAACCACGCTGACACCTATCCCAAGCCGCCTCAGATGCGGGAAGGCTTCCAGAAAATCCTGGGTAATGGTAAGACTACTGAGTGCTACGTATTTGATGCTTAGAGCTCATATCAGTTTCTCTCATATTGAGGTCTCCTCTCCGTCGAAGGTACGGTCAGCCCTCATCGCCATAACCAAGTCAATTTCTCACTTTGTCATCTCTACAGGCTATGACCATCGTCGGCAACGCCGGATCATGAATCCCAGTTTTGGTCCTGGTCAACTCCGTGACCTGATACCCATATTCTACGACAAAGCTTACGAGGTCCGCCTGAAATTTCTTCTGGGAGCGAGCCATCGAATCGTAAATCTGATGCATTAATTTAGTTAAAGGATTACTGGGTCCGGCAGATCGAATCGGGAACAGACCCAGAAGGGATTGACACTGACGCCCTTGTTTGGCTTAATCGGGCGACATTGGACATCATCGGTCTTGCTGGATTTGGTTACGATTTCAATAGCCTCGCTGAAGGTGAAAAGAATGAACTAGCACAAGCATTCGCGAGGCTGTTCACCCCGCCCAGCCGCATACCAATTATGGAGATGCTGGCGGAACGGTTTCCCATCTTGAGGTTCATTGTAAGAGTTTTGCACCGGAAGCTTCCCACCGAAGGGTGAATAGTCGCTGAATAATACCTGCTCCTTGTTTTACTTAGCCCACAGAAGGTGCTCGGAAAACTACTGAAAGTAGGGCGATTATGGCACGAGTGGGGTGGCAGCTTATCAAAGAAAAGAGAGCAGCCATCCTGGCTGAAGCAAGCGTCTCTGGTAATCTGGACAAGAAGCAATTCAAGGGAAAAGATATCCTCTCCGTGATAAGTAAGCTATAGGCCACGGCCCATCAGACGATACGCTAACATAAAACGTGCTGGCAGTCAAAGCCAACATGGCTACTGACGTGAAAGATACGGAGAAGATGTCTGACCAGGAGGTCATGGATCGTGAGCTACCCTACACAGTCTAGCCATTTCATGGGATCTCACCATTCTATCTTATGTTCCAGAGATATTCACGATGCTGGTAGCTGGTCACGAGACAACAAGCACCTCTCTTTCGTGGCTGCTCTATGATCTAGCCAATCCCAAGTACCAGTCCATTCAGTCCAAACTCCGGGAAGAGCTACTCTCTGTTGAGACCGACCGTCCTAGCATAGAGGAACTCACCGCCTTGCCTTACCTTGATGCGGTCGTACGTGAAACCCTCCGCAAGAATAGCGTTTTGGATACCACGGCTCGAATTGCTGCCAAAGACGATGTGATCCCTTTGGCAAGACCTTTCGTAGACCGCCAAGGTGTGGAGAGACAGGAGATTAGGTGGGACAAATCGCGTTTTCCGGCTGCTATTGAATTTGCTAACGTACTAATTATTTGGACTGTAGAATCAAGAGGGGAGAGCAGATCGCTATAAACATCACTGCTTTAAACCGGGATAAAGATATCTGGGGTGAAGACTCGTTCGAATTCAGGTGCGTCTATTTTTCTCGTTTCTCAAAGGAATCCATCGAGCTGAGCGTACGTCGTTCAGGCCTGAGCGCTGGCTCGAAGAAAAGGCCCGGCACAAGTCATCGGAAATGCCAGGTGTTTTCTCCTCCGTGTTGACTTTCCTGGGGGGTCCTCGAGCCTGTGTACGTTCTCGACTTGACGAGGTGGTTCGTATCGGGATGACGCTGACGCTAACATTTCTTTCGGTGTTATAGATTGGGTACCGATTTGCTTTGTACGAGATGAAGGTGATCATCTTTGCGCTGCTCCGCCATCTAGCTTTCGAGCGACAAACTCTTAACCCGCCGATTGAAAAGGGTCCAACGTGCGTTGCTTTGAAGAATGCGTCTCTAAGCTTCAGCTGACCTAGGCTATGTAGGCTAATCACTAGGCCCATGATAAAGGCCACTGACGGTACTATCACAAACACAATGCCTTTGAAGCTGAAACTGGCTCGGCTTGGATGAAGCGCTTCGATAACATAAACCTCACCTCAGGGGCAAGGTGCCGATACAGCACACCTTTTCCAGATTTGTAATACCATATGTAATAAAAGACGTAATATTGGCTCAGAGGACAGCTCAGCGGACAGGTATGGGGACCCTGAGCCTGTGTTGGGACGTCCAAGGATAGTCCGGCGGTGTTTGTTCTCCACTCACGCGGGGTGGGGCCCTAGTTCTTCCTCCGCCCTCTCCTGGGAGAAGAAACCCGGGCTCCCGTCTTTAGTAGCACCCACCTTTTCCGTTTATTTTCACTGCCCTACAATCGCTTCAGAGTAATCTCTTTTGCCACTGTGCCGACGCAGTGTGGTGACGTGTCCTCAAGGATTAATCATGGGGTCGGCCAATCGCCGAGTCTTCGTTGTAACATGCTAGGGGTTCGTTGCAGCTTTGGCCCTGAATCGTCATAAATACTCCGACAGGTATTGGCTCTATCGAATGGTTCGTTCCCCCGCTTTCTCTCTCTCTCATCTCGATGTCCTTTTCACAGATTCTCGGTGACCAGACTCCCGAGCAAGTCCAACGTCTACTCGAAGACTTTCCATACAATGGGTGGCAAGTCACAGGAGGGGTGGCTGGCTCCTACCTCGCTTACAAGGTCATTAAACTACTGAAAGCCTGGTTTATTGATCCGCAACTATCACCTTTGGTCAATCTTCCTGGTCCTGAGTCATATGGGAGCATTCTCTGGGGCCACATGGCACAGATATTTAAAGCGCCACCTCTTGCGTTGCACGAAGAATGGTTCGATAAGTATGGCCATACCATCACCTATAGGGGCCTTTTTTTGGTATGACAACGTGTTTCGTGGCACCCTGGCCAGAATCATACTCAAGGGACATTTCCCCGGAATAGGCGCCTCGGGTCTCAACTAAAGATCCAAAAGCATTAGCGCATATGGTAAATCACTGCTACGATTACCCCAAACCGCCTCAAATGCGTTCCATGCTTTCGAGGATATTTGGAAAAGGTACGATCCTAGATCCTTCCCACTCTATTCCTGTAGACTGACTCTACGATCTGTTTAGGCGTCCTGTTTGCGGAAGGTTTGTTCAGCGTCGATAACTGACTACTATTAAGACTTACAACAGCGTGTGCTCCTCACTAGGTGACGATCATAAGCGGCAGCGAAAGATCATGAACCCTTGCTTCGGGCCAGGCCGCGTCCGAGACCTCATGCCCGTGTTTTACGACAAAGCCTTCGAGGTACATATGCACCCTTCCTATGGGATCGCTGTATGGCAATTAATTTACCGTCTCTTCCTGCCATAACCAGCTTCGAGATGTTTGGATTCGCCAGGTGGTGGAAGAGGGACCAAACGAGAAAGAGATTGACGTCTTGGTCTGGCTCACAAGAACAACTCTCGATGTGATTGGACTCGCAGGTCAGTCTAATGACAACTTTTTGTGAGCTTCGAAAGAGTCTAACTGACGCTGCGGGTGAAGGATTCGGCTACGAGTTCGACACACTAGCAAACGGTGAAAGCAACGAGCTTGTTCGAGCTTTTATGGACCTGTTTTCTCCAAATCAGGGGATTTCTGTGATTGCACTTCTGGCAAACTGGGTTCCCGCATTGAGATGGATCGTAAGCTCCCATGCTTATTGGACCAATCGCCCATACGCTCATGCTAAACGCCCATCCCTTGATTTTTGGAACAGCCCACAGAACGTCAAGGAGTTGCGGATAAAGCCAAGGCGATCATAGATCGCGTCGGAACCCAACTTGTTCGAGAGAAGCGGGCAGCAATTGTAGCGGCCTGGGACAACGAAAGCGGGGTCGAGAAGAAGTCCGTTGGAGGGCGAGATTTACTCTCCGTACTGAGTGAGTCAAGAATAAAGCGGAACGAAGGTTCAGGACTAATAAAGAAGAAATGCAAATCAATCCTATAGTTAAGGCCAACATGGCAACGGACGTCAAAGATGCTGAAAGGATGAGTGACGAAGAGGTCATGGGCCGTACGTCATTCCGCATACTTCCCAGCTTTCTGCTCAGGCGCCTCAAATCTTCGATCTATTTTGGCAGAAATATGCACCATGCTCATCGCAGGTCACGAAACTACTGCAACAACCGTCACTTGGCTTCTGTACGACCTTTCACTTCCCCAGAATCAATATATACAGACAAAGTTGCGGGAGGAACTACTCACTCTTACGAGCGAGTGCCCAACCATGGAGGAATTGAATAATCTTCCTTACTTGGACGCGGTTGTGCGAGAGAACCTTCGCTACAGGAGCGTCGCCGATACCACCGTCCGTTGTGCCGCGAAAGACGATATCGTGCCCGTTTCGACACCTTACAAAGATCGGAACGGGATTGAAAGAATGGAGTTCAGGTGAGCCTTGGAAATTATATTGATCTGAATTCTGCCTCCTAATGTAAATGGCTGACACGGCGGTGCTTCCAAAAGGATCGCTGCTGGAGAGCAAATTCTGGTTCCAATTGGCTCTCTGGACCGTGACAAGGCCATCTGGGGAGAGGATGCTGACGAGTTCAAGTAAGCTCAGCATACCTCAACTTAAACAACCGACGTCTAATAATTTATATATGTAGACCGGAACGCTGGCTAGAAGGGAATACTCATCCTCGCAGCGCAGAGATTCCGGGTGTCTTCTCGGGGGTCCTCACTTTCCTCGGTGGACCGAGGTCATGCGTACGCCATTTTCAGTGATTCTTCGCGATTTTGATCTGACTTTCGATTGTGGGGCTAACATAGATCGGCTACCGGTTCGCACTGATGGAGATGAAGGCGCTGATTTTCGCTCTGATTACAACTCTTTCATTCGAGCTACCGGAAAACCCTCCACTCATTGAGAAAAAGTCACAGTAAGTTATCGCGACGAGAGACGAGCGGCAATAATGGTTTCTTAACTCCATTCCTTCATATCACCAGGATTGTCACTCGCCCCGCCATTCTGCAAGCTGATGGCAAGTATAAAAACTCAATGCCTTTGCGAGTGAAGCTTGTTCACTCGGATTAGGCATGTCACTTTGATGCATGAAGGCAGAGTGGCTGTAGTGGAGTTTCAGGCGATCGGAGAGTATGGTGTTGTATATAGCGATGCAATCGATCGGCTGAGCCGATTCTTATACCCCTGGGACCACGGTATTTGATTGATAAGGGGCTCGAATCATATTGTGGCTTAAAAGCATTATGAAACGAGGGAAATGTGGAGGTCATGGACTAACACTAGTGAACACCTGAGGAATACCCTCAGCCTTTACTAGGGGCACGACTTCCTGAAACACAAACCTATTCTACCTGCATTCAACAATCGCAGCGCTGGCTCATAGGAATACTGTGCAGATCTTGGGGCTCGGGTGGTCCACTCAGGGAATGAACCTGCGGCGCTCATTGTTTGTACTATTTTTGTCCGTCGCACGGCTTTCCAGGTCCGCGCACTACGAGACCCCACAATCAGACAGTCTTCTTCGACTGCGCTTACCACTTCCCTCCGTGCCTGTCTCATCGATTACAGGCTTCTCTCTTTGGTGCTGCGTCGACGCAGTCTGCGGGCGTATCCGTTGGGGTTGAGCCCTGTTCTACTCACATGCAAGATAAATACTTGGGCAGAGATGGACTCGTATATTCCTGCCCTTTCCACTCTTTCTATGTCTATTTCCTTGATCTCAATGCCCTCCGCCCTTGCGCAGGCTAAGCGTCTATTGGAGGACTTTCCATACAATGGATGGCAAGTTGCAGGGGCAGCAACCGGCTCGTACTTGGCTTATAAAGTTATCAAACTACTTAAACTTTGGATTATCAACCCAAAGCTATCACCGCTGGCTGATCTTCCTGGGCCTACGTCGTATGGGAGCATTATTTGGGGTAACATGGCGGATGTCATCAAAGCGCCACCCCTTGCTTTGCACGAGCAATGGTTCGATATGTACGGCCATACAATCACGTTTAGGGGTCTCTTCCTTGTAAAGCAGTGTGTTTCAATATTCATTTGCAGAGCCATGTTAAGAACCCGTTTCTTTGCTACAGGCGCACCGGCTGGCAACCAAGGATCCAAAGGCGGTAGCGCACATGATCAATCATTGCTACGAATATCCCAAACCGCCTGAAACGCGTTCCATGCTTTCGAGTGTCTTTGGAAAGGGTATGGTTCTTGCAATTCACTGCGCCCGGCATGGTGTTGGGCTGACTTGAGAGTTTGTTCAGGCGTCCTGTTCGCTGAAGGTCTGCACAGAGTTGAGATGTGGGGAGTATTGGGACGTCTAAAAACAACTGCTGTCCTTTAGGGGATGATCATAGGCGCCAGCGGAAGATCATGAACCCTTGCTTTAGTCAAGGTCGGATCGCGGACTTTATGCCAGTGTTTTATGACAAGGCCTTCGAAGTGCGTATTCATCCATCCAGTTATACTGCGACATGGCAAATAATTTTATTACTCCTTGTTAGCTCCGGGATATCTGGATCCGACAGGTGGTCGAAGGGGGCCCGGACGAGAAAGAGATTGACGTCTTGGTTTGGCTCACGCGAACAACCCTTGATGTAGTCGGACTTGCAGGTCAGCTCAGCGACCATTTATTTGCGTGCCGTGAGCTGATGTTATGGGTACTGAGGGCACAGGTTTCGGCTACGAGTTCGACACATTGGCGAATGGCGAAAAGAATGAGCTTGTTCGAGCCTTCATGGAGCTATTTTCTCCAAATCAAAATATTTCCATTCTCAGACTCGTAACAATCTTCGTTCCAATACTGAACAGGATCGTAGGTCCCTTGCCTGGTGTACCGGCCCTCGCTATGAATGCTGACCACCTAGCGTGGTTTTGGAACAGCCCACAGAGCGTGAGAAGATCACGGCCCAGTCCAAAGCTATCATGGACCGCATTGGGACCCAAATCGTTCGAGATAAGCGTGCCGCAATAGTAGCCGCCTCTGGGAGCAAAGGTGGCGTAGAAAAGAAGACGGTTGAAGGTCGAGACCTGCTTTCTGCACTAAGTAGGTCCAAACAAAACAGGATGGAGTGTCAGTGCTAATAAAGAATAAATTCGATGAAACTTACAGTCAAGGCGAACATGGCAACGGATGTCAAAGACTCTGAACGGATGAGCGACGAAGAGGTCATGGGTCGTACGTCACTTCTTCGCCTACCAGATTGTTTCTTGTCTCGTCTGAAGATACATATCATCGATTTATCTCGGCAGAAATATGTACCATGCTTCTTGCGGGTCACGAAACTACTGCTACCTCAATCACTTGGCTCCTCTACGACCTGTCATTGCCTCAGCATCAGGCTGTACAGACCAAGTTGCGGGAGGAACTACTCACCCTCGCAAGCGAGTGTCCAACCATGGAGGAGTTGAACAACCTCCCTTACTTGGACGCCGTTGTGCGGGAGAATCTTCGCTATAGGAGCGTTGTCGATTCTACCCTCCGCTGTGCGAGTAAAGACGACGTAATACCCGTTTCGACCCCTTATAAAGATCGGAATGGGGTTGAAAGGATGGAGCTTAGGTAAGCTGAAGCAAGTTCTCCGACGAGCATGCGGCTCGTGGTGGCCCATTAATGACGGTTGTTCGAAAGGATCGCTGCTGGAGAGCTTGTACTGATACCGATTGGTTCGGTGTGCCGCGATAAGGCCATCTGGGGAGAGGATGCTCAAGAGTTCAAGTAAGCCCAATGACGAACCGCAGCTGAGGGAAATAACATTTTACACATCGTGTTCAAAGCCCGGAACGCTGGCTCAGGGGGGATACCCACCCCCGAAGTGCAGAGATTCAAGGAGTCTTCTCGGGAATACTCACTTTTCTGGGCGGTCCAAGATCATGCGTACGCCTTTCTTAGTGAATGTTTCCGGCTTGGTTGCTGACTTCGGGCGGTGGCTCACTGTAGATCGGTTACCGGTTCGCCCTGATGGAGATGAAAGTGTTGATTTTCACTCTCATTCGGAATCTTTCCTTTAAATTGCCGGAAACCCCGCCATTCATCGAGAAGAGGTCGCAGTAAGTGTTGCGGTAGCTACAAGCGAGGCTGTGTTGCTAAGACCACTCCTTCGTAATGACAGGATCGTCACGCGTCCCGCCATTCTCCAGGCTGATGGCAAGTTTAAAAACTCGATGCCATTACGGGTGACCCTCGTTCAATCAGATTAAACATTTCATCCCAAGAGACAGATGCGGCGCGACTAAGATACCATTTATGCCAATGAATATCTAGCATCTTGCCAGATAGTTGCCAGAGTGGCCACGGGGTTAGGACATCAGGATGAACTCCAATCACCTTGACTCTCAACTTCAGGATTCGAGCAAATGATAGCGAGTTTAAAGAGGTATTGAACGGTAGGCGAAGACGCGGATCATACAAAATAAGATCGAATCCTCCATCAACCACTTGGGAATATTGCCTGGTTTTCACTATCAGTCGACCCGGAGAGTGTTCCAGAACGGAGGAGGGAGTCGTAATTTCACTTTTTTCTTCCTTAGTAGTGATGGTGCTGACTCATAGGAAGAGCAAGGAGTTGGCCTTGCATGAAGCGCTTCTACTGGTCACTCCCGCGTTGTTGCCACGACGCCCCTAACTTGCATGTCATGTACTTGAGCTAGGCCTCTCATTTCGTTCAGGGTTGCCTCGTGGCTCGCGGCTTCTCTCATTACTTCCCCGCTGTCGCAGTTGACTTACGTGTCTTGTGGTGTTTACTCGACCGTCCCCTCGAGACGTTTCGATTGTTCTCCTGCCAACGACACCGTATATATAGGGAACACTTGAAATCAGATTGCCATAAACACTGCAACTGGGACCGGCCCCAAGCCACTTGTCCGTTTCCCTCATCCCTCGCTTTCTCTCGCACCCCCCCATGTCTTTCCCACAGATTCCGGATAACCTCTCGGTTGACCAGGTCCAACGTCTGCTAGAAGCGTTTCCGTACAATGGGTGGCAGGTCGCAGGGGCAGCAACCAGCTCATACGTAGCTTATAAACTCATTAAGCTGCTTAAAGTCTGGTTCATTGATCCACAACTATCACCCTCGATCAACCTTCCCGGCCCTGAGTCGCAAGGGAGCGTTCTCTGGGGTCACATCCCAGAAATACTCAAGGCCCCACCTCTTGCCTTGCACGAAGAATGGTTCAAAAAGTATGGTCATACTATTATCTTTCGCGGCATCTTGCGGGTATAAGAATGCGTTCCCAAAATTGTGTCTGGAGCTCTACTGAAATACTAGCTCACCCTTGCAACAGGCACCCCGGGTCACAACCAAGGACCCAAAGGCGTTAGCGCACATTATAAATCACTGTTATGACTATTCCAAGCCACCTTCAATGCGTTCCCTATTTTCAGGAATTTTTGGAAAAGGTACGATACCAACGTTAACAGTCGCTGCGTCCATCGCTGCAAAACAGAGTCTCAATTAGGCTGATGCAACATCCCACTAGGCATCCTGTTTGCAGAAGGTTCGTTCATTCAATGTTGAGATGCGGCGATTCCTGAGGCCCCTAACCATGTGTGCTCCACGCTAGGTGATGATCATAGGCGCCAACGGAAGATCATGAACCCT
>WSTY01000074.1:0-39040 GCA_019633465.1 Tulasnella sp. 417
ACAGTATAAAGAGAAAAAACGAGACCGAACATATGGAGACGACCAACAGGACGGAAACATTACAAATGAGACGTTGAGATACAGACGAGACGAGAGAGAAATAAACATTAGATAGAAATAAACAAACACGGTTTAGCGCCGTCGCGCTACGCGTCCTCGTCGGCACCGTCTGGCTTGACTTGTACGCTGACACATGGCACCTTAGAGAGAAAGGAATCACCAAAACGCCCTCCAGATGAACAGGAGACTAGGTACGACGATGAAGGTTGAAAGCTGGTTGTTGTTGAGCGGAGGGCAAGGGCAACGTTCACAAGAGTGGGTGGAAGAGGAGATTCCCATAACTGACTGGTGAATGGGTCTTGTCAGCAGGAATTCGAATTCGCGATCTCGAGGAATTGGGCGCCACGACAACCTTCGTCGATCGATCATCTGGGGGGGGGGCTTGGGCGTCAGGGAAGCCGGATGTGGCTTTTTGTCTGGGCGGACGTGAAGAATTTATGAACAAGCCCATATTTATCTTACGTGCTGCGTCTTCTTTAGAGTTTTAGCGTGCTCGATCAGGCGTGGATTGGCTCAGGCTAGGCAAACCACTACGTCATTCGGGCACGCCACACCGCTAGATCGCCCTTCTTAATGCCGGAGCAGATCTCTTCGATACAACTTTAACCACATCCCCTTTCCTCCTTCTCTCCATCAGCAATCCATGGTCGTCCTGCACGTCTACTTGGTGCGACACGGCGAGACAGACGAAAACCGTCAAGGGATCCTCCAAGGCCAGCTAGAGACGAGCCTCAATGCCACGGGCCGAGAGCAATCGCGGCGGATGGCGCAGGCTTTGAAGGATGTCCAGTTCGTTCACGCCTTCGTAAGCAATCAGGGTAGGGCAATAGAGGTGAGGCCAAGACCATCGCCGACGTCGATTCCAGTCTGATGAACTTTGGCGGGGAACAAAAGAGTGCAGCAGCGGTTATGAAGGTCCATCCCACATTAAAATGGACAGTCCACCCGGGACTCCGAGAGAGGGTATGCACCCTGCTTCGAACTCGCGATCGGCGGTGATCCTTATTGGTATTGTTATGGTCCTATAGAACTTCGGCGAGCTGCAAGGGAAGAAGCGAGGCAGTTCCCAAGACCCACCTTCTGCAGAACCTCTCGACCAATACGTCCAACGCGTTTTGCAGTGGTGGGACCGGGATCTATTCGACAGCGAGATCGTTCAGCAGCAATTCGAAAGCGACCGGGATGAGATTAGAAATGTCCTAGTTATAGGACATGGAGCTTACCTCTATAATTTGGTAAAAGCATTGGGTTCGCAAAGGGGGTATGACATTGAACTTGCAGGGAAGACGAAGGGATATAATACGGGAATTACCATCATGGAGATCAGCGATCGACATGCTATTCGGGGCAAACTGGTGCAACATTCGGACGTAAAACATTTAGATGGAGTGGACGTGCTGCAAATAATAGCTGGATGATATTGACAAGAAAGCAGGTCGAATCCAGGGTTGAATGCGAGACTTAGACAGACTAAGAAATGTTAAATCCTAATGAATTTCATTACGAGGAGCTGGCTAGAAACAGTGAAATGGAGTGTGCTACCCAAAATCATGGGTGAGGGTGAACCCGAGGGGAGAAGCAACACTGGTCACGTGAACCCCCACTTACATCAGCAGGTTTATCTTTTACTCAACGTTCCTTTGCACTCGCACCACCCACTACCACCTTACCATTACCATGAAGAAGAAGGGAGGTGCAGCCAAGTTTAGAGAGAACTCCCTCACTGACATAAGCTTTGAATTTTTAGGTCCTTCTTATGGGCCGCTCCGGCAGCGGAAAAACGTCGATGCGGTCGATCATTTTGTGGGTGTCTCTATTGTCCTCTCTCGCGAATCAACACTAAGGAATTTTGGCCCCCGAATCATGAACCATGTAGCTCGAATAATGTGACGGCCTCCGGAACGGCTCGGTTTGGAGCAACCATCGACGTCGAGCAAAATACCGTTCGGTTTCTTGGCTCCCTCGTCCTCAACCTCTGGGACTGCGGTGGTCAAGAGTCGTTCTTAGACTCGTACCTGACAACGCAAAAGTCAACGATTTTTCAACACGTTGGCGTTCTTATCTACGTATTTGACGTGGAGTCCAGGGATACGGAGAAGGACCTTGTATATTACCGAGATTGCCTCGAAGCGTGCGGCAAGTTCAGTCCGGAGGCGGCAGTTTTCCTCCTAGTCCACAAAATGGATTTGGTCGGTGGCAAGAAAGAGAAGGTCGAAGTATTTGCAAGGAAGAAAAAGGAGCTGTTGGCAAATAGTGGGACGACCAAAGTCAAGATTTTTGGAACGACGATCTGGGATGAAAGCTTGTACAAGGTATGACCGATCACAAAATGACCAACCCACCTCACAAAAAGAGCTAAAACTCATTGAAACATTTTTTTAGGCTTGGTCACGCATCGTTCATACTCTGATCCCCAATGCGCCTTTGCTGTCGAAGCACCTCACAACCTTCGCTCGCATTTGTTCGGCCTCAGAAGTTGTCCTGTTCGAACGGACCACTTTTCTTATCATTGCGCGGAGTGGCGACCAATCCATGGCGGAGTTTGACTCCGACAGCGATGACAGCCTGGACGGGTCCGGGAACACCGATGGGGAATCGGACGTTGCCCTAAATCCGAAGCGGTTCGAGAAGATCAGCGAGCTTATCAAGGCATTCAAAATTTCTTGCAGGTAAGGGAACAGGGCTCCGTTACGACTGTGACCGACGATACCCCTCTTTCCAGCAAGTTGCAAGAGCAATTCAATTCGCTAGAGATAAGGTTCCCTCACTATACCGCCGTTCTCGAGATTCTCACTAGCAACACGTACGTTATGATCATCGTTGCTGACCCCGACGTCCGTAAGTTACTACCTATCGTCTCTTCGTATGCAAGACCATCTCTGATGCGTGACACATTCTTTTGCAGAGAGCGCGGCGCTCAGGATGAACATACGGTTGGCTCGAGAGAAGTTCGAAGAACTGCAGGCTGGTTCAGTCTATGCTGCATCATCATCATAAAACAGAGTCCCAAAACAGCTCATTCATGAATTTGGGCTTGTAACAGGCCATTGTCAAACTCCATTTTGTTGTCTTCCGATTCCTGTGTGTATCAGTAGGTCTTTTCTTCGCTGCATTTATGCATTCGGTCTTCGTGCACGTTTCTGCTCAGATAGCTGGTGTCCCGCCGTCGTTTCCAACCATGATGCATGGGATATGGCAACATATGACAGATAGAGTGACACGAAAGATATACGGGTACAGAGTGGCAAAGAACGTGTTCATGGAGTGAAGAGGGTGGACAAGAACTTCTCGCCAGCAGCCCTTGGTTTCTTGACCTTCTTCTTCTTCTCGGCAGCTTGGACGGCTTGAGCCTGCTCGACTGTCAAGAACCGAAAAATGTCTCAGTCCAATTTCAATACGAGGAATTCAAGATCACCTCGACTTACGTTGTGTTTTGGCGTAGGGGTTGAGGTGGAACAGGGCCTTCCTGTTCTTGAGAGGATTGGTCTTGACCTTGACGGACCTGTGAACGAACTCCCGCTCGGGTCTGAGAACGGCCTGAACTTCGTCCGAGTTGATGATACGGCTGATGTCGGGGTTGGTGACCTTGGCGTACGGAAGGCTATCCAGTGAAATCGTCAGCAAGGTCCAGAGCCACTTTGTTAGGATGGACATACACGTAGTTGTTCTTCTGCTTAGAAGCGACCTCTTGGGTGCCGAAGATCTCGTCCAGTCTTGAGAATGCGGCCTCAGTCCAGATGATGAAGCGTCCAAGGTGTCCACCGGGTGCGAGAGTGAGGAGGTTGAGCTTCGTCACGCTGCAGAGCTCAACACCAGGCAGGTTTCTGAAAGCCTTGACGATACCCTTATCCTCGTTGTAGACGATGAGAGGACCACGACGCGACCTCCACCTGCGGTTTCTGGACTTGCCCTTACCCGGTCGGATGGAGCGGGAAGACCAAGCCTTCTGGACATCCCGGTAAGCATTGTGTGCCTTGAGGAAAGTAACAGCCTCCTTGGTTTTCTGGATGGACTCGGCCTCGTTGCCAATGACGAATGGAACTTCACTGATTTGCTCGATGCGGTGACCACGGGCGAGGAGGAGAGATGGGAGGGCGGAAGCAGCGAGAGCAGAGGCAACCGCGTAGCGGCGTTGGTTGACGCCGGTCCTGATATGCCACTTGCGCCAAATCTTGGTGGGAGCGAACATTCGTCCGCCACGGCACATGTTGCCGAAGGCACCCTGGCCGGCACGGTGGGTACCGGAGCCAGCAACACGAGGAATACGGGCGACGGCGCGTCCAGTACCCCAAGACTCAGCGGAAGTTTGGTGACCAGCCTCCTTCGCAACTGCATAGGGCTGCCTCTTGTTCTTATTGAGCGACTCTAAAGGATGAAGAGATAAGGGGAGGTTCTCTCCTTTAGTAACTTCGACGTACTGTGCATCAGGGCGACGATGTCAAGTCGGATGGGGGCGGTCAGGACCGCAGGGAGAGGGACGGAGCTTGAGCTCTCTGTACAATGTCGATTAGCACGCGCATTTCTTCTTTTCGAGGAGGTAGTCACGTACCGCCGCTCACGGCGTGGACTGAGACTGTCGGGCGAGAGGCCATGTCTTGAAGGTGTCGTTGACGATGTCGAGAGCTTGACTTGCAATTTCGACTGGAATATTGATGACACCCTGCCGGCCTGGGAACGCTATCGTGCCTGGACGCTTCACACGCCTCCATAGCCACATAAATTTGCTAAGACCATCATACCCTCCCCGAAGCAGATCCGCGAGGTTCAAAGGGTAAGTTGCGAATTATTCATCTAGTCTCATCGGATGAGTCTTCATAAACTCAGCTCTCTGAAGAGGAATGAACAGCCTCTGTCAAGTGGACATGTCCCTACTGATCCCCTGTAGTGATCATTCTTGATTGAGGCGCATGCTGACCCTCAATCTCCTATATGTTTTATAGATTCTGAGCGCCTCTGAGACGGGTTTTATATGCGGGTCTCTCGTATGGACACGCCGGTGTCAGTGATGTTGGTTGTACCGCTCTGGATGCTCTAGATCCCCCGCTTTTGAGCCTTTGCCGGCGCGAGAGTGTGGTCGATTCGCATTATGATACACGGTGCATTCTATCCTTACTATATATATGCGTACGTTATAGATACCTCGGTTACGTTGTTCACCCGACACCTCCCGGGACGGGCAAGGTAACCGGGAAGAAGACCGCGGCATCGTCAGATATGTCTCTCAAAGTCGATAGAATGACTTGCTTACTCGACTGGTTGCTTTTATTGCGTGGAAATGCTGAGAGGGTTGAACTTACGAAGCAGCCAATGACCCACCTCGGCGAGGATGCACGGTCATGTGATGATGTCAGAGGAGGCCGTTCGCCAACACACTGGCCACTCTTCATTCGCTGTACCCTTCCTCGCCCGACGCGGAAAAGACCCGTCCAACCTCAAGCAGTTCCATACACGCATCGCTCACGAACCTCATACCAAACTCACAACGCAGAGTTCTTCTGCCTAATACTCATTGACGACCTCGATTAACGACTTAACTCTTCTGATCTTGACTTGGACTGACGCTCGCCTCTCACATCGCTCATCACCCCTCTAATCTTCGCAATCCGCTACAATTAGAATACTACTCATAACAAACTACAAGTCTGATGGCTGCTCGCTTCATCCCTCTGACTTGCTCCGGCCATACGCGCCCAGTCGTCCAATTGAGCTTCTCCCAGATGCAAGATGACGAGGAACCGAACTATTTGCTCGTCTCAAGCTGTAAGGATGGCAATCCAATGCTCCGTGACTGGACTGGAGATTGGATTGGTACCTTTATCGGTACGCGTTTCTGTTCGGCGCCCGACCTTTTGCATGCTGAGCTGAGCCCTTTTCGCTCTTAGGTCACAAGGGTGCTGTCTGGAGCACCAAGCTCAGCGCTGATACGTCAAAGGCCGCAACTGGCAGCGCTGACTTTACCGCGTGGGTTTTCTCGTTTCTTGGGACTGATATGAATGATCTGACGACCCTTGATCGTCTCACAGCAAAGTATGGGATACATATAGTGGCGGAGTTCTTCATTCTTTCCCCCACAACCACATCGTTCGCACTGTATCGATTTCGCCGAATGCTTCGCACCTTCTCACTGCCGGTCACGAAAAGAAAATCCGCCTTTTCGATCTCGCTAAGCCAGACGCTGAGCCTAGTTTCCTATACAAGAGGGAGGGTGACGCGAAAGTGTCGCACGACGGCACCATCAAGAGCGTGGTGTGGGATCGTGCAAGGGCTATGGCCGTAAGCTGCGGCGACGACAAGATGGTTCGGTGAGGTAGCGCAATGCACTTTAGGGGTTCGATCAACTGACCTCGCTAAAATAGGTGGTGGGATCTTCGCTCCCAAAAGGAAACTCACAGCATGAGCGTTCCGGATCCAATCATTTCCATGGAACTTTCCGTGCCAATGGAAACACTATGCTTGACGGCTGGGAAAACTGTAGCCTTTATTCCCCTCGAGGCTCCACCTTCTACCACTTCCGCTCTCCCTGCCCCAACACCGGCTGAGATGGAACCGGGTCCATTACACGTCCTACGACTCCCTTACAACGTGTCTTCGGCCTCAATACACCCTATTTGGGGAGATCGATTTATCACGGGTAGCACGGATGATCCTTGGGTTCGTGTACACGGCTATCAACACGGTGAAGAGAGGGAGATGTATAAGGGCCATCATGGACCTGTGCACTGCGTAGAATATTCGCCCGATGGGGAGATGTATGCCAGCGGAAGCGAAGATGGTGCGGCTTGATCCATTACTTTGAATCATCGTTGAGGCTGATTCATTTGTTTGCAGGAACAATCCGTCTTTGGCAAACCACTCCTGGGAAGGCATACGGCCTTTGGAGGGCGGCTTAGTCGTGCAACTCGTCTCGAGAATTTCTGCTACTGGATGCTTTCGATGGTTATGACTAGATGTCTATAAATTCCGAAGGCCATTATCTCCTATGCTATGATATTGTTTAACAGACATTGTGAGACTTGAGCCTAGTGCCTCTGACGGTCACTCTACAGCTGCATTTTAACCAACTTGAGAAAGAAAGGATGAGAATCGGCCTGCAAGATTCCGAGGAAGCCCACTTACATCAAAATATCGACCACGACGAGCGAGGAGTGATCTGTGGTCACCGAATTCGATTATTTGGCCATCCTCAACCACGTAGATGACGTCGGCATTCCGGATGGTGGACAGCCTGTGCGCGACACAGATGGTAGTCCGACCTTGAGAGGCTTCGTCGAAAGCCTTTTGGATGTATTTCTCAGACTCCACGTCGAGAGCAGACGTCGCTTCGTCCAACTAAGGGCAACCACTTAGCTCTCGCCACTACACACGTGAAGGCAAAACTTACCAAGAGAATCTTCGGATCTCGGAGCAAAGCGCGAGCGATACAAACTCTCTGAATCGTGTACAAATGGCGTTTTAGCGAAGCAGGACGACACTGTTAAGGAATGTGATCAAACCTGTCTCTGTCCGCCACTCATCTGCGCGCCTTTCAACCCCACATTTGTGTCGAATTTGTCTGGCAAACTGGTAATAAAGTCGTAGATGTACGCTTTGCGAGACACATCCTCAAGCTCGGCATCAGAGACCTCTCGTCCAATTCCAAGAGTGATGTTCTCCCGGAACGAGCC
Organism: Tulasnella sp. 417; assembly: GCA_019633465.1. NCBI lineage: Eukaryota > Fungi > Basidiomycota > Agaricomycetes > Cantharellales > Tulasnellaceae > Tulasnella > Tulasnella sp. 417. Next base: position 7,725 of record WSTY01000074.1, read on the forward strand.
GTCATAGAGAATGGCATCCTGGGTGACAATGGAGAGGTTGGAACGATACTCCGAAAGTGGAATTGTCCGGACGTCATTTCCATCTACTTCTAGAGTACCGCTCGAGGGGTCGTAGAAGCGATTGATGAGTGCAAGGATTGAGCTCTTCCCTCCGCCGGAGGGACCTTATGTTCCCAGAGGTGCAGCTTAGCAGAGTTCCATGGCGGGAGAAAGGGCCAGGGCGTACCACAGAAGGCCACTGTTTGACCAGCTTTGATTTTCAAGCTAACATCGCAAAGTGCGTTTCGCTGCTGGCCTCGGTATTGCAATGAACAAACTTTGAACTCGATGTCTCCCCGGGCAACGAATGGGCGCTGAAGTGACGCTGAGGGAGGGAGAATTTGCATCTGGCGTTGGCGCAACTCCCAGGCGGTGATATTGCGGAACGCGTTGACCGCACGAGCAATGTCGGGAATGAATCTGGCAAATGCGGGTTATGAGGCGGTCGACCTCTGACAGCCATGATATGGCTTACGAGAAGACTCTGGTGGAGGAAAATCCTGCCAAAATAATTGCTTCGAGTGCAGTTGTAAGTTCTGCGAGCGTGATTTCCCGTCGCGCATACACAGAGGTCCCCCAAGCCTAACGACCAATTATGAGCCTGAGCTTTCAAAAGAAGGGCCAAAGGGGCATACGCACCATGACGACGGCCGAAACGAGTAGCACAAAACCTGTGCCAACACCGAACCCGACAGAGGCAAGGTACAACTGACGTCTCGGCGGGGCCCGTCTTTCCATTTCAAGCTCAAAGTGACGGAGGACAGCCTCTTCCCTTCCCAAAGCAGCAACTGTCTATTAGTCCCGGAAGGTAAATACTTTAGTTCAAGCCTAGTTCTAAATGAATAATTGGTTCGTACCTGGATGTTCTCTACGTGCTCTGCCGCGTAGGAGCTTGCTTTTTCTAGGGAATCCTTTTGCTGCGATTCATACTTCTCCAGCACCACAACGTTGAGATATGCAGCCAACACGGCAGCGGGGAGGGGGATGAAAGATACGACTGATATTTTCCAGCTTACTGTAAACAGCATCAGTAGGGGTTCTGCAAGTTTGAACAGCGAAATACAACGTACAAATGAAGCTCAACAATACGGCGCCGATCATGCTAATGCAGGTGTCAGCCTTCTGAACCGGTAACGGGCGGCCCTGTCATCACCTACTTCCACGAACTGGCAGAAATTTCCAACCATGTCATCCCAAGAACACTGGATGCGCTGGAACTGTACGTTGATACAACCGCCGTAAGGGCGCCAGAGGAGTTTGACTCGCGATCAAAGTATTCCACTTCCTGCGAACCGACAGCAACATTTAACAGGCCGCCAGACCTGGACAACGACATGCTTACCTGGCGGAGAATGGCTCGTAGGCTGGCAATGCGAAGACGACGGCCCATGCGTTCTACTCCTCCTTCCAAAAGGAACGCCGAGGCTGGGAGAAGTGTCAGAAAATCGTATTCCCATTAGGAGGGTAATCTGCTGACTGACTAAAGCACATCGCAAAAACTCCAATCGCTATAAAGAGATAGGCTAAACTCCATCTATAAGCCTCCCTTCGTAGCCGGGCATCTGTCGTAACTTGTTAGGCAAACCTACTCTAATGAGTTCTGGGCACTCACCATCATCTTGAATAGAGAAAGCCTTAGCAGTTAGCCTGCAGTCAAGGCATGAGTGATCTTTCAACAAAAGAACCGTGAATAGAGTTTTACCCGACCAGCCAAGCTGCCAAAGGGAAGGTAGCTCCTCTGAGAGCAAAGAGGAGTAAATTAGAAACGCCGGAGGGGCTAGAAAACTAGTGGAACTTACATTCCAAGTGCTGCCAGAGAGCCTCCACCGAACCAAGGAAATTGGGCTGTAATATACCTCCAATAACGGGGTCCCCAGGTACCCACCAATGGAAGGTTTTCAGATGGTGTGTTAGCCTCTCGATTCGGATCCGCAGCCTCCATTTCCTTCTCGGATGGACCACTTAATACTCCCATTTTAGGAATAGGGGGTTCGGAGCTGAGGGGACTTTGCTGTGCGAAGCTTTTGGGAGTTATGCTGCCTGATGATTCCGTCTCCGAGGCGCCGTCGATATCCCCGATTTGTGGGGCCTTTGACCCGGTAGATTGCTGGGCCACCATGGATGCAAAAAGGCCTTTCCGCTGTAACAGGTCTTCGTATCTACCTTGCTCGACTAGACGGCCCTGGTCCATGACTATAATATTGTGCGCGGCTTGAATGGTGCTGGAACAAAACGTCAGCTGCTTAGCAACGCCACCAGCACCTGACGAGGAACCTGCCTGAGGCGATGTGCAATGAGACTATGGGCATGGGGGTGGTTAGCTTAGGGTCGGTGCAAGGGTGGACTAGGGCGCACATAGTCGTCATTCCTCGAGCCTGCTGTTCCGAGTGAATTTCGTCCATCAAGCGCCGCTCAATCTCAGCATCTAGAGCAGAAGTTCCCTCGTCCAGGACCAAGATCTTTGGTTTCCTCACTAATGCTCGGGCGACTGCGATTCGTTGCCTTTGCCCTCCGGAGAGCACTCCAACCTTGGCACCACTGACTTTCGTGTCCATCCCATGGGGAAGAGAAGAAACAAAACCCCACGCCTGGGCCTTCTCTAGGGCTTCTTGCACCAAAGCGCGGGTGGCCGAGAGATCCGATTCGGGGGCATCGGGATTATATTCATACGGTGTTCCAGTGAGACCGTGAGCAACGTTTTCGAAGATTGTTGCCGTGAAAAGTTGCTGAGGGGCTGAGCTTCAATGATGGTGCCGTCGAATGTTGGGGCAAGAGAGGACTCACCGGGTCTTGTCGCACAACCGAAATCTGGGAGCGCAGCCAACTGAGGTTATAGGCCTTGATATCAATGCTGCCAATGAGAAGTTGGTTTACATCTTCCTTCCCCTCAGCCTTGCCTTCTTCGTCGACAGGGGCCAAATCCCACAGCCGCAGAAGTAGTCCAGCGATAGTTGATTTCCCGGAGCCTGATGGCCCCACGATCGCGGTGACTTGGCCGGCGTCGATCGTTGCAGTGACATCGTCCAACGATTTCGCGTCTGGCCGAGATGGGTAAATGAATGTCACATGATTGAGGTCAATCTTGGCGCTCCATTCCGAGGCTTCGGGACGCAGTCCAGATGAATCACGGACATCTCGGAGGGGCTTCCGGTTGATGACCTTTTTGAGGTGTTCTTGTGCAGATGCGGATTCAATCACCTAGCGGAAGGGAGGTGATCAGAATCAATTGGACAGAGCACAACCTCAGAATTCGGTGACTAACAGCGGTAACGTGGGGCATAATGTTTGCGATGGCATAAAGGGCATTGAAGAAATCTGGCGTTTTCTCATCAGTAACCGCTGACCTCCTGCAGTTCGAAGGTCGAAACGTACTCCAGAAACAAGTGAAGAAAGAGGAAACAGCTAAACCATGCTTTGTCACCTCTTGACTACCAAACCAGACTGCAACCGTTTCGTCAATATATGAGCGGAGATAATCGTCCCGCAGAACTTACTTGCTGTCGAATATACCAAGGTCAGCACGAAATACGAAACCGCCGTCTCTAGGGCTTTGATGGCCGCCCGGGCTGTGCCATCTCTCTCCAACTGAATCGAAGGATAAGCTAAACAGCCCGTCGTGTTGATGACGACACTCGTTACATACCCCATGCAGGTGCTCGTCGTATTTGGCGATGAGAACATTTTCTGCGGCGAATGCTTGGACGATCCGAATGCTACTAAGAATCTGCTCGAGGAAGGTGTTTGCCTTTCCATCAGCTTCCGTGATTCTCCCTTGAACCTTTTCTCCAGGTGTCGCCACAACAGCGAACACTAGTGGCCATCGCGAACTCAGGATGCGACATACTTGGGGGCGAGATGCAAGGTCACTTACGGATCAACCCGACCGGTAAGATTGCAAACAAAACACCAGCAAGCCTTGGAGCCATAATAAATGAGGTGATAAGAGCGGCTAGCAGGGTGGAAAATCTTGAAGCCTGCCATGAGTTACGTGATCTGTCGAGCAATGCGGATAAACTCACCCCCATATCAAGAAGCCCAACTTCTCGCCGGCGGCAGTCTTGACTGTCCCAATATCTTTGACGATCCGGGTACCAACCTCTCCCGGACCGACATCCTCAAAAAACTGCGCGTCTTGATGGATGACAGAACGAACGTAGGCCAAGCGCAACCTGGCTGCGAGATTAGCCGAGGCCAAGCTAACTGTGCAAAGACATGAGGGGAGGCATCTCCACGAGGAGTTGAGAGAGCCGCGAGCGTACAGCATGTAAGGAAGGATCCAGCAGCGATCCCTTGAACGATGCCCATTCCAAGGCACGCGAGGGCCGTCCATCGGGCGACGTACGTGATATGGGTCGAGTCCGGGTTTGGAACCGCTTGAGCCTCTGTAAATGTGCTCCTTTGTTAGCGCATTGTACTCTCTCAACATGGGCAACACTGGGACTGACCAATCCAACGTCCATATACAATGTCCAGCCTGTGATTCTGTCAACACATCTCCACCAGCGTTTTCCGTCAAACAGGACAACTTACGCAGGGAATGCCATGCCCGAGATCACAGTTGAAAATGTGCCAAGTGCGTATAATAACCATTCTGTCCTCGTAGCAAAGGAAAAGATGTAGAAGAATGAGCCCCCCATGGTGCCCCTGGTGATTTTCGAGGCTAGGGGAAGTCGCTTCTAGACTTAGAGGGGGGCCAGAAGTGTGACTCTTTAAATCTACTTGAGTCCTCGAGGAGGTGGTTCGATTTTGAAAGGGCAGAAAGCTGCGGCTGGTGTGGAAACCCAAAGTCGCGCGATTGGAGTGAAATATCGGTCGAGTGGAGATGGCGGCCGGCGACCAAACACCAGGGCAACCCCTTCCCACTTATATACAGAGCGAGACCGGACTTTCTAAGCCGGCGGGTCCGAGTATGAGCTTTACTGACTCCTGGGCCTGGACTCTCGGAGAGCTTCGTAATCTCCGGCACGGTCGTACCAAAGCGAATGCCAAGTGGGATTTTGGGCATGGGCGTCACGTGGGCAAGAGTAGAACGCAAATGACAAAGGAATGTTCGATTTTTGAAGGGACGAAGATTGGGTGTCCGACTGCCCCTCAACGATTCTCAACTGCTCATTAACCACGCATAGCTCCTTCGCCGATATCTGTATCCCACCACCTTCCGCACCAGATCAGCACCCAACCCTAGCATCGACTAGTATCTGTACTTTTCCTATCCACATTTGACCGTCGCCAGCTACCATGGCCACTGTCGTCCAACAGCATCCAACCCAGCCCGCCCACTCCCATCTACCACAAGGTCAACTTACTCCGGTGCTCACAAATCACCTTCCACCCACACTCCCACCTCCTCCAGTTGCCCATCCACGGCAGCCAGTAGTTTTACCAACTCCTTCCACCTCGAGCCCACAAGCCGCCCCTCCCCCCGCGGCCGCCCCTTCCACAGAGCCCTCCACAGCGGCCGTCCCTGCGACCCACCACCATCACATCCATGTCCACTCTCACCCTCAACCTCCTTCTGGTTCGTCATCCAAGGGAACGGTCCCTGAGGTAGGAGAGCCAGAGGCGCGAGATCGGGAGGAACCAGCGATGAGCCGGTCGTCATCGAGCAGCGCGGAGAGAAAGCGCTCAAGAATCGTTATGGAAGAGGCCAGGTGGGTTCTTCAGTCTAATCGGCCACAAGTTTCTTTTAGTTGTTTTGCGCTGCCTGAACTAATTCTGGATTCTGGATTTTTTGCCCCCCTTGGGTAGCGTTGTCCCTGCGGAGGACAGAAATGCATGGTACTATCCGGCGGCACCCAGACCCGCGACTTTCGTCGAAGGAAACAATGAGCAGGAACTCGATCCAGGTGTTCCGACGGGGAACTGGGGTAACAAGCACGTCAAAGGCGCACGTTGGGTACGTCCAGGCAAGATCACGCCCTGGGGACCCGGCAGAGCCGAGTGGGAAGTGAGTCTGTCTGGCATTGTATCATCCTTCTTTCCTCTACACCCATTCTATCTATCGTTGGTATGAAGAAGCCTGATCAATTGTGCGTTGTTCTAATAGTTGGAAGACCGGGCTCGGAAGCGTCTCCGGAATTTGCTTCCAGACCAATCTCGGGCGTCTTCACCACCTTTGCCAACACTCCCCCATCTTCGCGCACCAACGCCGCCTCTCGTTGCTCCATATGCGATCCCACCAAAAACGCATACCTCGTACACTTCAATGGTTGTCGACCCCTCTGTTCAGCATGCCTACATGAACAAGACAGTAGCATCACTCGGAAGGACAGCCACGGAGTTTATCGAGGGCGAGGGCGCGTTGAGAATTGCTCTAGGAGCACTCTGGCAAGCTACGGCGATCGACAACAAACACCCACCACCTTCCAATGACGAAACAGCTGGAGAAGGTTCTTCGGGATCACCCCGGCAGTCCATGGAAGTGGAATCAGTGAAACTCGGCTCCGGAGCACGAGACGAGGCAGATGTTCCAATGAACAACCCGGATGTCCAGATGTCCTCCGGCGAGTCTGGGCAACAACAACCAGCAAAGACTCAAGAGGAGTTGCTGGTCGCCTCTCTCTCCCCACTCAGGCAACTCTTCATCTCCACCACTCCGGTCACAGTCCCGGTTGATGGCGCCCCTAACGCTACCCTGGCCAGCGCCAGTCAGCTTGAAAGCTTTGAATGGGCTATCAACGTGCTCCGCGACCTCACCGACGACACCCGCGAGTATATGGACCGCCTTGAAGAGGTCCGAGAGCTCACTGGGAAAGCTGGAGCCGTTCGGAAGGACATTTGGAGAGTAATAAAAGAAAAGGCTTTGGAGGAACTGGAGGCTGTGGAGAACGACAAGGATGACGCTCAAGAAGAAAGTGACTACTGATTCCCTTTTCTCCTCCCTTCGCACCACCGCCGCATTATCGTATTGTTGGATTTCAATTCAGGCTCAAACGTAGACTAGGGGTGTTTGTACTCTATTTGTTGCTCTACTTATGTAAGACTGTTCCTTCCCTTCCTTTTGGCGATTGCTCTTATCGCTGGGTACGTGCGGCGGAACGGGCTCAGAACGCCTCTAGATGTCGCAATTCAACTAGGCCGTGAAAGGGGGTTTCGGATCTCGAATTTCCTTGTCACTACAGTGAATTTTCGCCCGGCCCGCCCTCGATTCGCATCGGGGTTTCAGTCCCCAGTTTCAACGTAGCCGGAGCGTCTGGAAGTAACCTAGGTGCCACCGAGTAACAACAGCGAGCTCGGGATGTTCAGCTAGCCGCTTGTCGGCACAAGCTTTGAAGGCGCGGGATCTGGTGACGTTTGATGTTTGCTCCGGCTTTCCGTCACACCCCCAGTTCGGTCTCGATTGGAACTGATTCTGTTTCAACTGTCCCAACGCCACTCTCCACCTGTACCGATTCAAACACCAAGAATCACTCGTGGATACACTACTCACTGCCAGAACATCACGCCCGTTTATTCTTTGCCCTTTAATCAGCTTTCTACCTAGCCCAGACATAGGATCATCACGCACGTCTTCGTGACCCCTGGTGCAATGGCCGATCCACCAAATATGGAATTCACCGCTGAAGCGCTAAACAAGCTCAAGACATATGCCGCACACCTGCCTTATTCGATAGAACCCAACTCAGACATGCAGAATCTCTTGGATTTCTACTTGACGAGGATCACCCAGGTTCGTGAATTCCGAGGCTCGTTATTGGTCACGCGCCTGCGGCAATGTAGCGTAGTCAAATCTGACTTGATACATTGATTGTATACCCCCTTAGTGCATTGAGGCAAAGGACTACGACCCAGGTCTGCGTGGATTAAGCGTATCCAGAAGCACTCTTTTTGACGACTTGGCTGTGTACCGTCAACAGGTTTCTTACAATGGGATTCCATGCTGAATTATTTCCGTAAGTCTCGTTCAATATACCTCTCTTTCTCGCATGATTTGCACGGCATTCCGTACCCTTGTCGACCTCCGAAGGTGCACCACCTCTTCCCGATCCTGACCATCGCCCGGAGACCCCATTTGGAGGTTCGTACCCCATGGCCTGGGTGGCAGGTTATACCGAGGTTCTAAGCGCAGAGCGCTGAGACCGCCGCTAGCAAGAAGACCTTATTCGCGTACTTTGAGCCGTTAGCTCGGAGTTTCAAGCTGACATATCCCGAAACTATGCGTGATTTTTAGACCTACTCAAGTACCCAATCCCCAAGCCAAAGCGTATTGCTTTGGCAAAGGTGTACTTCGACCTATGCGTCACGCCGGGAATGCCACTTCACGTTGTGAATACTTGCCTGGATACTCTAAATTTCCTCCTTCGGAGCAAGAAGAAAATCTCGGTAGATGACTTGAGGTTGCCCTGGAAGCCCATCTACCATATACTTTCGAAAGATCTATTTCTTAGCCGACGGCAGTTTGAAATCAGGCGAGCTTTACTTCCCCGGACGTTGAGAAGGGTTTTGGGTGGCGGCTGACGCAAGCGTGCACTGCTACGTTCCTCTTTTAGCCAAACAGCTAACCGTCAGTGAACATTTATGTCTCTCAGTCACTGAGCAAGAGTACTCATAGGCTAAAATACTTTGCAACACAGAGATGTCACAACTTGCCGAGTTGACTCGCCGCTTCTTCCACCCGGCGTGCGCCGATGAAATGGTCGACACCATCCTACCAGGCTTCAACGGACTGGACCTCAATGTGAGTCAAAGTTGGCGGAGACAGTCACCTGAGTGCAAGTTCTAAACTCGGCCCGTTTCAGTCCGTCCTCTCGACCCAGTACTACCTAAACACCTTCTTGCCGCTCTCCCACCCAACTTGGCTCCCAATGCTAATGCGAATCTGGTCACCTGTCAATTCGTACATGTTCGACGAGCGACATTTCGCACTCCTTGCCCAACTTGCCGAAATCCATCTCGACCCCGCCATCAGCGACCCGCGACGAATTGACGAGATTCCAGATGACGCCCGCCTCGACGAGAATGGCCTGCCTGAGGACGGTCCACGCCTACGATGGAGCACAGGGGATGCTCAAAATCCATCTTCGTCTGTTCGCGTCGACGTTAACCCCCAACAGAAGATGCGGAGACAGAGTTTGGGAATCAATGGCATTGGAGGACTTGGTCTCGCGAACGGAACCCACGAGCTTCCAGGCAAGAGCCAGTTTTCAAAGCCGTGGACGGGGATTTTCAAGGATATAGGTATCTTCACACAGGAAGAGTGGGATTTGATCATGTGCAAGTGTCTCGCTTCTATGGGTTAGTATATTGCAGGGAAAAGGTCGGATGTCGGAAATGAGTATTAATTCATATTCACTGCAGAAATTCCGCTTGCGGATGCGGGCTCCTTCATGACAGGGCCTGTTGTAGACGAGCAAGCAAGTTTTGAGTTTTCTCGGCTTCCAAAATCTCATTGGAGAATATGTAAGTTGCGAGGGCCATGTCCAAGCCTTGTTGCTAACCCTGTTCGTTCGATTAGATTCTCTCGCAAAGCTGATCGGTAAGAAAATCCGATCATTTCCTCGGGACCTGATCTCCGTTGGACCTCACTTCGGAATGGTTCAGTCTACAGCATGGCACCCGATGGAAAACAACTTCCTCACAGCGGAACAGCTACCCCATTTGAGATACCTGTAGTCACTGGAGGAGGCTACTTCAACATTCCACTACCTAAACGCGAAAAGTCCTACCTTGCGGGGTGCAAGGCTCTTGACTCACTGGCTAAGCTAATTGTTTCGCTGGAAAGCTTCTTCCATCCGAGTAACGGCTCCTACACTACCGACGTAGGTATCACTCGGTTGTCACAGAGAACTCCTGGACTCTAACGTTCCCGTCTAGCTGAGTGCATTCCTTAAGTATATTGTTTTCGAATTCAGCAAGCGATGGCACCACGAGACCCTACCTGACTGCAAAGTCCCTATGGTATCTAATAGTGGTCACTCGTTATGGCCTGGCTATGACTAACTTGCTGATTAAACTAGAACCGTCGCCTCACGTCAGAGATTCGAAGGGAACTCGTTCGCTGTTTAAGGACACCGTGTTTTCTGGCTATGTTCTCCAGCGACAGCGACACTGTTTCGAACATCCAATCCGCGCTCAAATCTATGACAATCATGGAAGCCGACCTAATCGTGCCTCCAATCCTGGAAAGAGCTATACCGTCACTTGAAGCCCTAGTCGAGGTACACGACAATCAATTCGGGTTGCTCCGAAATGCTAACTGGAATCTAATGCCGCATAGACCCAACGAACGCTTGCAGTAATCAAGGCACTTGGTGCGGTAGCCCTTGGTATTGTTTCGAGGGATGTCTACTATGGCGGTGCCAAACACCTGGTTCAAGTACTCGAGCTCCTCTTGCCAGGCATTGACGCGGTATGTCATTACTTCACCTCTTTAGTGACAAAACTTTGATTGAGCTCTGCGGATAGAACGACCCTTTGAAAACGGTGAGTAGCAAATATCAACTCCTATAGGGGTCCGTTGCTCACCGGCTTTCGTAGGTTTGTACAACTGCCTTCCTTGTAGAGGTATCTCAACATATCAAGTTCAGCGACCTCACCGAAGTCGAGCTTGCAGCAGTGAGCTCTGACACCAAAGACGCTTCGTGGTCACCTGTGGTAACAAAAGCGGATCTCATCCCCACTGTCCGGTTCGATATCTTGCCATCGCCCTCAGAAGAAACCGATTCAAGACTTTCCAATGAAGAGGAAGATCGTCTCCTTCGTGATTCTACTGCCGGATTCGCCAATTGGGTCACCGGTTTTATTCGTCGTGTGATTGTGCTTCTCGAAAACCTTCCCGATGAGACCGCCCCAGGGTCTTCAAATGGTGGCGGGACTGAGAACACTGTTGTCAGCGCAGCGATGGAGGCGTGCTCGCAAATCTGCAGTCATTTATCCGAACCATTGTTCGACCTCGTTCTTGACTTGGTCTGGAATTTTGCTACTACGACGGTTCGGGCAAATGCTGTGCGAGCGGTCCATCAGCTTGTTGAATGCGTGGCCCGCGCGAATTCCGCCAAAACTGTTAGTTATCTGCATTTTATTGGGAGCTTCGCGCTGACACTGAAACTTCCCAATCGTTTAGCTAAAGCGTTTTCTTCCTTACGCAATCCAGAACATCCGCTCCGAGTTGGATCATGGTGCAAGCTCCGTCCGCACCACGACATACTCCCATATTGAGCCTTCAGATGCCACACTTCACTGGAGTGAGTGATAAATCACGAGATACAGACTATTGCTAATGTCCTCGACAGACATCGCCATCCTTCGCGGTTCCTTGTATCATGGCGGCAGAGCGGTGGGTCTGGGCCTTTCACTCTCCGTTCGAGAGTAGATTTAACAGCGTTTTCAGGTCTTAGAGTATAAGGAGGATTTATCTTCTGTAATTGACGTGCTCCATCGCAAGACTTTTTCCAAGCGGGGCTTTTCTTACACCGGGAAAGTCCTATACAGCCTGCTCGATACTCTGACTCAGAGCTATACACTTGAAGATCGGTTTGTAAACCCTGATGAATGGGATAGCGCATGTAAGCGTCTTTGTGCCGGTTATGAGATAACTGCTAAATGTTACGCTAAGCTTTCCGAAGTGGGCACCACCGGTATTGGGGTCGACTATATGCACCTGAAGATGTCGAGGTTGGGTTGTCCCGAATTGCTTTAAGTGAAGATTTTTGGACTGATAACAACATAGATTCAATGGCATATTCCGAGCTCGGATGAAGTGGGATTCGTTCTCGAACTCCTGACCCGCCATGTCGAACCGACTCTCTCCACCTTGGAATCGTTAACAGGAGAGATGGCAACCCGCAATGAAGCATGGGAGAACGACTTTTGTCGACATCTAAGCTTCGTTCGAAATGCATTTGCCGCGCTCCCCACGATTCGGCAGGAGTTCATGTCGGAGAACGAGATTCTGGAGTCGTGTGCCTCGAGCGACGTGCTGTAAGTAATGGACTTGAAAACATACTGCATATACTCACTTCTTTTAGTAATGAACTGCCGGAGTTTATCGCTTCCGTAAAGCCGGTGAAGTCCGGGTTCGTATTTGACGACCCATCCGATCCACGATACACTTGGGTTTCCGCTTTGCGAGATCGCTTCGGGCGCTTTCTGCATTCGGCCTCAGAAAAGCTGGTCAACGAAGGCGATGAGAACACTGTAGACGCTATCCTTATGCTAGTGGGTACTTCGCTACCCTCACATCACGCGCTTCTGGTTAACGCGCCCCTTAGATACGGTCATGTCGCACCTATTTCCTCGACTACGGTGATTCAAGGTGGGTTTCGGAAGACCGCCATCCATGGAGTTCCGGTCTAACCCTCGCCCTTTTGACAGGTACAGTCACCAATCACAAGAAAGCGACTATTTGTCAGAACTGGGCGTGACCCGGAGATATGCTAATCAGAAGCTCTGGCCTCGGGCCATCTTTGTCCGTCGGGCCCAGTACGTCATGGCTTCTACCGGATTGCGACAATTCTGACACCTGGTCGAAGACTATATCACGCCGCTAGGCTGAGGTGGAATGCGCTGGAACGGAGACGCGGAAAGCTAGAAGATTCGCTCGTCGACGATTTACTAAAATGGTCAACCTGGTCGTATGCAACTGGTAAGTCATTTTCCGTATGATTGGATCAATACACTGATCGGGCGGGCTCTTCAGTTAGAGCGTAAGACCCACATTCATCTAATTTGTTTTTCAACCAAGTGAATTGCTCTATCGTCCAGGTCTGCCCAATCGTTGGTGGAAGCCTTGACTTCGGTGCGTGAAGGAAACTTTACAAACGTCGCCAGCAGTGGCTTAATTCCCAATAGGCATACGATGGGATCAGAAAACGATCTCTAGCTCAACTCTATCCTCATTTGGAGAAGGGCAGCGATGATGACAGAATGAAGGTCTGTCGTCCAAGTTCAAAGGGCCCACAGACATTGACGTGTCTCCATCACAGGGTGCGCTCTACACGTTGAATTTATCAAATTTCTGTGAGGCATTCCTACCTCTGTACAACCACGAATGCTGACACCATCCGTCCTAGGTAAATTTGCGATGGGAGGTAAGGAGAACTTCATGGGAGATATGAAACGTAGTTGACATACATCTCGTTCAAGAACCAACACTAGTTTACGACCTCACCAAGTATACGTTTGGCTGCCAGTGGAATGAAAAGGTGACGCTGTCGGCTGGACACAGAAAAACGACCCCAATTGATGAATAGTTGACGTGCAGCCATCGATTCAAAATTGTGTATCCTCCATCGCAGACCAATGTAAGTACCCATCAACCACCCATTACTAGTGATTAATGTTTTTTAGGCGTTTCTGGTTTTGTGGAGCCGAGTTTTGTTGTTTATCAAGTGCAATATCCACCCACGGAGAAAAATATTGCAAGACTACGAGACCTTTTGCCGTCGGAGATGGCCGATAGCTCTCTTGTAAAGCGTTGTGCCATCAATCGTACAAAACGGCATGCCATGCAAGAATCTGCAATGGCGGACGTTGTAAGTCTTCAATGCTGTTTGGCTCATCACAGTCCTGATAACCGATGTTGCGCAGCGAGATCTCTTGCTTCAGATTGCCGAAGATTCTCGAACACACTGGAAGTATTCCATCACCGCGATCCGTCTTCTCAGAACGCTTGTCCGACGTGATTCGCCTCTGCACGCTTCTCATGTCGAATACCTGCTCACCCAGACTCATGCTGACCATCCGAGCATGCGCTATGTAAGTTTTATTTGCACTCCCCACTCAACTAGTAATTAACTCGACCTCAGTACGCCCAAAGGGCAGTTATGAAAGCCTCGCGGTATATCAAGCTGCGGACATCAACCGGCTCTCCAGAGGACATGGCCTTTTACCGCAACCACAATCCCCTTCGCCGAACGTTCCTAACCCCTCAACCATCGCACGAGTACACAGCCGAATACCTGGAGAGTTTTGGAGGACCTTTGGACAGAGCACTCGCTCGGGAAGAGCCGTGAGCCTGGCCGCCCGTGCCATGTTTGCTGAATGACTAAATTCCGGTTTAAGGGTACTTCAAGACAAGGTGGGAAGCGGCTGGCTTGTGTGGAAATACCAAAGCAGGTTCTTGCTACCAGACCCGGCAAAATCCACATTCCAGCCTTGGGACCCAGCTTCGACACCTGCAATTGAAGCCATGAAGCGGTTGGCTGGATTCACATCCTTCTGGGAAAAGCTCTCTACTCATTTCAGCGAGGAGAACTACCATGAAACGACAGTTATGGATAACGTAGCTAACGTCAAGTCGCTTGGTATGTCCTTGCGAGATTGTGGTGCCATGCAGACTGTTCTAACTTCGAGAGCCTTAGTTCAACTCATGGAAGAAGATATATTCCCTGTCCTTCGGCCGGTCATAGAGAAGTTGATCTCGGACAAAGATCAGAATAAGCAACGGGGTGCTGCGGAGCTGCTTGCTGGCTTGCTAGGAGGGTCGAAACACTGGCCCACAGACGCTCAAGACCGCCTCTGGGCATGGTTCACGCCAAAGTTGGATCAAGTTTTGGGAACAAACGTTAAGACGGACACCCTAACCATTTGGTCATCGTTCCTGGAAGTGAGTTTCTGATCACATTTATCCGCAACCCTATCTTACCCTTCCCTTCAAGTATATTTTGGTCAACAAAGACCCTCGCCGAGTGCAACCCTTAGTCGACTGGCTTGTAAAGAAGGGCCTATCCGTTGATTTTAATTCCGAATCGTCCTTTGAACGTAGGTGGGCCTCGTCCACTATGTGAAGGAAATCACTAATGCGATTGCTCAGCAATCAAGATGACGTTCTTCATCCGAACCATGATTGAAGCGCTTGGCTGGCGCTTTGCTCCTTGGGCTCCAGCTTTCCTCGATTTATATTGGAGCCAGATCGGGTGCGAGCATGACGAGGTGATCAGAATCCTTGGGCCAGCACCAATCCAACCCTATTAACGGATCCCCTTGTTAGGTTACTTCCTATATAGCTGAGGCGGTGTCGTCATTTTGCAAGATATCTTGGCGTCCCACACCTTCTCAGCCTATTGCTGAAGTGTTTGCCAGGGAATGCGCGACTCGGCCTCCCGATGACGATATCATGGGGCTTGAGCACGGATACCATCTTGACGCACTACTAACCCTCGTTGCAGAGTTTCCGGGGTTGCGTGAAAACCGCCTCCCTGGTGCTTTGGCGCCGAGATCTCCCTATGACAGGCAAGTTCTTAACGTTCTAGCTAGGCAACGGATTGCTGATGCTTCGCGCTTACAGGAAATTAATGACAAGTAAGCAGATCATCTCGGTCTGCTCAACGACTAATCTCACAATTTTCAAGTCATACGGTGGCTCTTTACAGGGCTCCAAGAGGTTAACGCGTCATCGATGTTTCAGTATATCATCCCAATGCTTCCGGAGCTATTCAAGGCGGCGGAACTTCAAGATCACGATGCTCTGGCACGCCGCTCCCAAACACTCTTAACCGCCCTATGCGGCGTTACCCCGCCTTTGTCAAAGTTACCGGACCTCCTCGATGTGATCTTCGTCACCATTCGCAAGTCCCCCTCTTGGCGGATTCGTTCAAACACCCTCCCCATGTTGCAAATCCTGTACTTCCGGCAAGCACCAATCATCTCCGAAGAAATGGTTGTTAGGATTCAAGATGTATGGCACTATTCTTGCCTGTCAGACTGCTAGCTAACTTTTCCGTAGGTGTTAAGTGAATGCTTGTCGGATGAAGTGGTGGAAGTTAGGGAAAGGGCTGCAGTGTATGTTTGATTATTTGCCATCGGCAGTTTCGTTACTTAGACCGTCCATGTAGCACACTCTCTGGCATCCTGAGATGCTCGCCACGCCGCACTATATTGCTATTGAAGGCGAGTCGATTTAAGCTACCAAGGCTATTGTAGTCTGCTGACGTCCTCACAGGACCGCTTTGTTCGGGAAGCTTCCCGAATAACTCTTCCCCCTCGGAATACTGCAAAGTATGCTTCAGAACTCCGTCGGCTCCATGCTGCCGTCCTCGGCGTCACCGCCCTCATAGATGCCTTCCCGTATTCGGTCCCATCGTGGTTGCCCGAACTAATCGGAGACGTCCTCTCACGGCACACGTATGATCCCATTCCCATATCGACGACCGTTCGGAAATGTGCCACAAAGTTTAAGGAAACCCATCAAGACACTTGGCACGAAGATTCACTGAAGTTTGACGAAGAACAAATGAGTGCATTAGCCACTCTCCTTGCGGGCTCGAGCTACTATGCATAATCCAGATCTAACATACGACCTGCCTAATGCCATGTATCCATTAGATATGTAAATTACATTCACCCACTTTGCTTGCTGGTGCTTGCCCCGAGTTCTGGCCGCGAATGTCGGAGAATAGCCCCTATTTCGCTTCCCGATTTCCAACCACCAGCCCAAGTTCAAATTACAGCACTTATCACCAAGCTTACGGGGCCCATTCCCTCTCAACATTACAGCGGCCTCAGTATCTGCTCCTAGCATCTTCGTTGGTCAGGTGGAGATTGTGGGACTGCACCAACCGTCAACCAGACTCGAACTTGCCCGTGATTACCCTTTTACCGGAACGCCTTCACTATGGGATTCAAACGACGGGAATACCTCAACGGATCACGAATTTTTGGTTGCGCTCGCTGCGGGACTCATCTGACGACTATAGACAGTATGGTGTCGAGAGTGAGTTTCCTGACCAAGCCGCATCCGGGGCTGTCCGTTAACATCGCCTGGATAGCAATTCAACGGTCAACACGGTCGGGCCTATCTATTTAACACAGTGTAAGCTCTTAAACGCTATAACCTGCTCTGAGTTGCCAGCACAGAATCTGACTGACAACCGTGATAGTGTTAATATCGAATGCGGCGAGCCGTCAGACCGCTCAATGACCACGGGACTTCATACAGTCAGGGACATCCAGTGCGTGAAATGCGGTATCATCCTCGGCTGGAAATACGTAAGTTAGATTTCTCCATTCTCATCCGTTCTCTCATACGAATCTTTTTTTCTAGGACCGGGCATACGAGGAGTCGCAGCAATACAAGGAGGGCAAATTCATTCTCGAGAGGAATTTGCTCAAGGACGTGGAACCATAGGACTCAGCATAACCCTCCCCTGCGCCCCCTCGCTCGCTCGCTCGGATGTCGATTGCCTCGCAACCTCGACACAAGCATGAGAATCTAGATACTCTGTCAGGACAACGACGCGACGGTAGCGCTTAACGGGTGGTCCAACGAACACCCTCACCACCCCTCTTTGAATTTCCATGATTCCTCCTTGTATCTAATTAGTAGTTGTAAATCACTTCATCTTTGTACATGAATAACATCGACTTCTTCCACTATATATCAACCTAGAATAAGAGGTCGGGGGCACTCCGCCTCCGACTGCGAGCCCACGATACCGGTCAGGAATTCATCCTCTGACGATCCCAGCAGGTGTGAATGGCGGAGGGTAACTAATCCCAAACACTGTAAAGATGATCACCATAGTATGGCTCATCCCAGTAATCGATGTCATCATCGATAGAATAGTCTTCATCGTAATCTTCGTCGTCCGGATCCCAGTCCATTACACCGGGGCCGAGAATGTCCTCCACCTCATCTTGATACTCTTCATCCATACTTTGGTGCCCCACGACAATTAGGCTTGTCAGTGGCACCGGTTTGTTGGGGGACTTTGCTCCCTTGCCCCGGCCCTTCTTCCCGCCCTTCTTGCCTCTGTATCGGTTCCTCAGAGTCTCGATGAGCGCATGGCCGGAGAAATACGCCGTCCCAAGATTCAGTACGGATAGGCGAGGCATGGGCCAGCTTGGAATGCCAGAGTGAGTGACTTGTCGGCCAAGTTGCTTGACTAGCGGGTCGACACTTAAGTCTGTGGTTAAATCAAGACTTGTTACGAAGTGGAGCTTGTGGTCGACGGCATAAACGAACGAAGGTTCTGATATGTTGAAGTCGGGACTAAGAGTCAGAGTTGACCTCCGATCACGGGGCGGCTTGAGCTGGTTGAGAAGCCAAGCGAAGGCCTCATATGGTGAAATTTCCTGCATGTCGATTTCAATCTTGGGTTCGTGCGCGTCATCGTACCGCTCCCTCTCCGTCCAGCAACGGAACACGCGGCTGTTGAGATTGATACATAACTGATATCCTCCGTTGAGAAGGGCCGGAATGTGCGGTATAGTTTGCGATAGGGAGAGTAGAACGGGCAACGAATTGGGTGCAGTGGGGTCAGAATCACATGTAACGTTTACATCCAAGCAGGCGGGGGTCCGAATAGTGTTCAGAATCGATTGGATTGTGCTCTGGGACAGGTGGATTAGATGGAGTTGTCGGAGAGAAGGGAGGGTGAAGGTTGAGGTTTCCGTCTCGGGTCCTGGAGAAACGGAAACATGGTTGAGGACTAAATTTTGAAGCGAGGGACTTCCTGTTATCGCGCTCCACAGTTGGCTCATGGAGGGGCCTTGTGACAGGATGCGGATCAGTTTGAGCGTCTTCAATCCCTTGAGGGACACCGATGCCCAGGGCAGATATGCGCTTTCTAGGGTTAGCTCCCGTAGACCATCAAGGCGTCCCACCCGGTTACCAAGGGGAAGCGGCTTTGAGATATTGGTTGTACGATAGTCCAACTGTTCGAGTTTGGGTCCCACCAGCCTTCTGGCTTCCGACCAGGCAGCGAAGTCGCGACTGACCACAAGCGAGCGGATCCTCTTGGCCGACTGAACGAGCATTTCGACAAACTCTCTTGCCGCCGAACTCGTCAGAAGGAGTCCGCACTCGACGGTCAGTGGTGCGTTGCGGGATTTGTGTAGGATCTGGCCAACCGCTTTTAACGAAAAGTCGGAATGTAAATGTGCCCAGAAATTGACGGTGTTCTGGATGATGGAGTGCCATGCGGCGCAAACTTGGGAGAGGGTCTTGACGCGCGGATAGTATTGCTTGACCGTCACTTCCTCTAACTCGTTGAGGAATATCTTGATCATCAGCTCCGTTGGGAGTCTGCTGATCACCGCAAGGGCGTTCCGAAGCTTCCTTGTTTCAGCCAACCGTTGATGAAGCCTTTTTTGCACTGCGACAAGCGTGGTATCCAGTGCGGCGATCTCCCTGTCGAGAGCACTTAGGTCCAGGTTATCTGCTGCATGACTTAACACGAAGAATAGTTTTGCGGGTGAATATCTGCGCCTTTATGGGTGAGGTTTTGTTTTCTCGGGCTTACAAGTCGCTAGATGGAGGACTGTTTTCAGCTCGAACCTCTTCAAGAATTATTGCTGTTGCTGCATCAAGAACAGAGTCTGAGGGAGGTTGCATTGGTATGCCTGACTGTCCGGGTGGTGGCGGAAGCGGAAAGTTTGGGACCTCTCGGGACAAAGTGGGGCAAATGTCTCATTCGCCTGGTCGGCCTCGGAGCTCGAGAGAAAGTAGCGTGGAGTTCCTGCCACGACCATATATGTAACGATACACATTTCCGTCGAAGATACTAGTGTTGCGGAGGAAAGGTCGACTGATAAGGCAGCCCACCGACCGTTACCAGGGCGCGCAATGCTTATCGCATCCGGAATTCTGTGTACCCAGTACAGTATGCAGCTTCATCAGCCATCGTAAACGGTTCAGATTAATTCAGTGCGAAACATGGAGCTGGTCTAATTTTTTAAAACTCTAGCCTTGCTTCTTCATCGCTCGCTCCTCCCATTCGGCCAGCTTCTCTGGAACTCGGTCCAAAGACCACGGGACTTTGTTGACCTTATACTGAAGGAATCGCGTCAACCAGAGGTTTTTCACAAGAGGCTCCCCACTTACCTGTAACATATCAACGGCGGCTGACAGGCCTTTGCTACAGGTGTCGCATTTATGAAATGTCGGAGCCTTGAGCAATTCTGCCATCTCGCCTACAACATCCAAGCTCGGCGTGATTCGGGTACACGTTTCATCTCGATGCTCCTGCCAAAGTTTCGATGCCACGTCCCCATGTTTCGGACACCTCCCATAGCCGTGAGGGAATAGGGATTCCTTGCTCAAAACGTCCCGGAGCTTCATCTTTCGGTATGCTTGAAGGCGAACAAGGAGATGATATGAACGAATCGTAGGAAAGTATCGTTCGACTTCCTCTGTGGTGTATGTGGCCATAGGGCGACTTAGAAGGAATGCAGAAGCAGCAGAGGCTATAGAAGGGAGCTCTAACTGCGTGGCGAGCGAATACACCTCCAATGGGCTCTCAGGCGCGTTCCGCTTGAGGTGATCATGGAGGACTTCGAGATAGGAGGTGGATATGTCGTATTTATCCGCAAGATCAAGCAGTGGTCGAAGAATAGGAAGTGGAATGAGGGAAGGAAGTGAATGGTTTGCAACCTCATCTACGTCCACCGTTCCTTGGGTTCTCGTGTCCCAATCGTCCGATGGGGCGGCCAAGCCTTCAATTTTATTCGCCTCGGTTCCCTTGGACAGCTCTGCAGGATCTGAATGGAGAAGCCCGAGGAAGAGACCAAATATCTCGGTTCCTTCGTGGATCTCCATGCTTGGCGATTGGGAATCCGGCCCAGGCCCACTACCTTTTTCAGAAGCAGGCGGAAGATCATCGCAGGTCCCGAACATATCTCGGAAAACACTGCTCCCCGCCTCCATTTTAGATTTGTTGACTTGGTAAGTCGTCCCATCCGGAACCGTCCGAATCGTGAAATCTGGGTTGGAGCAGTGAAATGAGAAGGGGGCCATTGATGGGGAGTGGAAGGTGTGCTGAGGGGATGGTTGAGAGGTCTTTGCTAAGTCTGCCGTATGGCGCAGAACCTGGTCACTTAAGGATGCTCGTTGTGGATGTACGTACGTGGCGGTTGTCCTGTGTGGTGGCTGTGCCGCGGATCCACGTTGCCCAGAGTACGTTGACAAGCTTCGGAACCTGACAGGTACAACCGTAGCAACTGCGGGCTGTGAAGAGTCATGACGAGATGAATGAGATGTTCTCTATGGTTGGGCAGAATTATGGCGGTAAACGTGAGCGGCTCCGTATGAAAGCTGACGTTACTCTATTCCAGGAACAACCGACTTGATGTCCGGCAAACAAATAACCAAAAAGAATAGATGGAATGGAACAGATGGAAGGGCGGTGAAGTTCATAAAACGTTCTTTTAGTCTGGGTCACCGAAGACTTGGTGTGCTCTATAGGAGCTTGAGCTTCCCAGTTACTTGATTCACGAGTTTCACTGGGGCTAAGACAAGTTCAGAATCGAGGTGTATAGAGATTAGAAAGGAATGCAAACCTGGCCCAATCCCTAACACTGTGGTGGAACCCGCCGCGATCTGGGTACGTCCCCTGCAACGGAGGAGACAAATCAAGGCTGCTCAGGGCAGAATCCTACGACTTATGCTGATAGTAACTCACGCGTCTTGAATGGTTCGCGCACAGAGGTTTAAGCTTTGCGCGGTTGCCTGCAATAAAAGCAGCTCGTCCTCTGAATCACACTTTAGGGCTACTTTCGCTTGGCTGAAGGCGAGAGAATGTTAAACCAATGTCGGTTTTCAGACGAAGAAGATCGGTCCTTGCCCTATTCGCTCCCAGTGTGCCAGTAACTACAGGGGTTTAGTGTCATAAGAATAATGTACTGGTTATCACCTCTCTGGCAGCGCACTTACTGCAGGATTCGACTTTTGGAGAGTCTTATAGCACGCTAGAGTAGCATGACTATCGCAAGACTTGCATGAGGTCTCGTCATACCGGGAGACAGGACGTTCCTTACCCGCACTGAGCGGCGATCTTTCCCTTCGTCATCCCCAGGTCACTTCGCACAACAAGGACCTTTCAAACAAAAGTCTATCAGAACTGGGGATGATGTTAATTTTTCAACAAAGTACTGCACCATCTTGCATTCCTCGAACAGTCCGGGGGTTACAGATGCCAAATCGCCATCGCCATCTGCCTCTTCGGCATCGCTATCTTCTTTCGCGGCTGTAAGCGCCGCTTCAGTAGAAGGTATTGAAGAGCCAGGGACAACCTCAGGCTTTGGCTCTGGCGCAAGAGCTATCGGAGGGTTTGATTGACGTCCTAAATAATAGCCGGCTGCAAGACCGAGTACAGCACAAGTAACAACTGTGAACCCAACGAACCACCCCCGGTCAATAAAAAGCAATAGGTATACAACCATCCAGAAAACTCACATCCTGACGCTTCCATTGGACGCATATCTATGTCTTCCTAGAGGGCCGGCGCGTTTGGCGAAGTTGTGGTTGCCGAACTTTGGCACAGCCGAAATATTTGTCACCGAACAAATGTTTGCGTGGTCCCTTAGGATCTCGACGTGTCTCGCCCCACCGTTTCGCGTTCATACCAAAGACCACCACCTAATAAGTTTCTTGATGTCATGAGTCGGTCAGTACAATTACCGCAACTTTCTCTACCATTTACTTCGGCTGATATCGATCGTCTGTGTAGATTAGGCGTTCCTTCATCTACGCTCTCGCACCGCGGTGGTCTAAATTCAAACACCAATTCCGACGACGCTAGCGGCTCACCTTTTAGTCGGAGCCCAGGGCATTCAGGGAGGAATTCACCGTATCCACCAAACGGAAACTATGGCGCTCAACGTTTTGCTGAGGATCTGGAGGGCCAGAATGACGAACGATTGGAAGGCCTGACGGCCAAGGTGAAACTGCTAAAGGACGTGAGTTAACCGGCATCAATTTACGGTGTCAGGATGAAGTAGGAACTAGGCCCGTGCTGAACCCTGGTGTTGGGGTGTGTAGGTTACGATTGCGATTGGAACCGAAGTCCGAGACTCGACGGTCCAGCTCTCGCAAATGGTATGCAACCTCTCCCATTCCAGCGTTTAAGATCTTGAACCGTTCTGATCTGCTCGTTCCGTTTCTTTGATAGAACGATTCGTTCGCAGAAACAGGCAGCCTCCTTGGCGGCACTTTTCGACGGATGAACACTATGGCCAGCCGTCAAGGCGGTCGGTGGATGTGTTACATGGTATTTATCATCCTTGTTTCATGGTTCTTCGTATTCGTATGGTGGTTTCGCCGATGACATGCCATTTAATGATCCCTTCTCCTCAAATCCGAGCCGAGCCGCCCGACCGCCCGAAGCCTATCCTAGGGAACCAGCAACCAATCATTGCAACAACGTAACGAGAGGATAAAATTACAGATACAGTGAAAATTGAAAGAGACAAAGCCCCAAAATTGACCATTCAACTTGCCGCTACTGGAACAGACTTCTTTTTCTTTTTCTTCTTCTGGTCGCCGGTGGCCTTCTTTCCATTCTCGTCTGCATCAACCTTCTCATCATCCGAAGCGAACTCGTCCCTCGTCCTCTTCAACGCTTGGCTTATCTCGGCTTCCCCGTCCCTCCCGATGTTCACATCCACGCGCGGCGGGACAGCGAACCCGAACGCTTTGCCGACTTTGACCAAATCGAGCTTGTTTACGTCAAAGATCGCTTTGTGGGAGTAGTTGGCATAGGCCTGCAAGTACGATTTGAACCCGTCTCGTGCGGATTGGTAGAGGTGATAGTTCTTTTGGAGAAGCTTTTCGAGCTGTTTGGGTGAGAGGAATGGGGAACGTCCTCGGTCGGTCAGCTGCTGCTGTTCGGCCCGACCTTTTGTCTCCCAAGAGAGACAACCAGAACGTACCTGGCTCTGCACATTCGCAATCTTCTCCGCTGGAAAGCCGAATTCGTTGAGCGGTACTCTGGCTTCTTTCAGGTATCGCAAGAATCCCAGCTCGGACGGTAGCAGGAACAGCAAACTCTTGCCATTCTTTCCCGCGCGAGCCGTCCGTCCGACACGATGAATGTAGTCCCTCGGGTCGTCTGGCGGGTCAAACTGCACGATCCAATTGACTTCGGGGATATCCAAGCCTCGTGCAGCGACGTCGGTGCAAAGCAAGATGCCGGACTCGGCGTTGCAGAATTCAAAGAACGTGTTGGTTCGCTTTTGCTGTTTTTGTTTCCCCTGAAAGAGGCAACCAGGTCAACCACGTGCATGAGGAGCAGGATGATGCGTGTGATGGGAGAGGCAATATTGCAGGTTGCACTGGTGTCGACTCTTCATCGACGGGGCCACTCGACGTCAACTGATAATCGACAGGCCCGAGGGGCCGTACTCTGCGCAATTCGCACAGATCTCCCGCCCTTCAATCTCCACGAAAAGCCGCTAGATCTCCCTCCGAGCCGATCCGAATCTCGGGAGGATGTGTAGAAAACACAGTGGGGGGGGGGGGTGGACAAAAAATGACCGGGGGAAAAACGCCTCAAAACAACTACTCACGTGTAGGTCCAGCACCGGTACGTCGATGTAATTCAACAATTCTCCATGATACTTGACGGAATTGCAGCTGCTGAAAAACACGATAACCTTCTTTTTCAGGTTCTTTTTGAGGAAAGTGAAAAGGAGCAGAAAACGCCTGTCGGAGGGGCACACGACGTAACCTTGAGATAGCGTTGAGACCGTGCTCGCTTCCACGGGTGATTCCACATCGATCAGGAGTGGGCCGGGGCGGAGGGAGATTCGGGCGAGGTCTGTGACTTTGGTTGTCTGCGTGGCGGAGAAGAGCATGGACTGGCGGTTTTCTGGAGGAGTACATGCAGGTGATTAGCGTGAAGAGTTAATGTATTCGCGGAGACACGAAGGATGCTGCTGGCTGGCCGGCCTACCACTTGGGATGATGCTGATAATGCGTTTCATTTCCTCCTCGAATCCAACTTCCAATATCCGGTCCGCTTCGTCGATGACGAGCGCTTTGAGGTTCTTGAAGACGAATCCTTTGGTATTCTGTCCATTGTAACGGCCCCATACTGTCAACCACTCTCCGTAATAGTTAGAGAATGAAAACAAGCCGGTCCCGTACCATCAAGTGATCCAGTATCCGACCCGGAGTCCCAATTAAGAGGTTAACGCCCTTGACGAGCTTGTCGGCTTCGTTCTTTCTATTCGCTCCGCCCATGACGATCCCAAACGTCTGAGTATGGTACTTCATCAACTCTCGAGCGACATTGAATATCTGGAGGGCAAGCTCTCGAGTTGGAGAGATGACCATAATGCCGGTTCCTGAGGCGAGATGGGGCGTGCCCATACACGTATCAGCTTCCCCCCCTGCACCATCAAGACATAAACAGCACGTCAAACGCATGCTAACCGTTTCGAGGCTTAAACTTCCATCGACATAATAGTTCTACAGCAGGGATCAAGAACGCCAACGTCTTGCCACTCCCCGTCCGCGCGGCGCCCAAGACGTCCTTTCCAGCCAAAAGCGGCGGGATGGCTTTGGCTTGGACGGGGGTCATGGACTTGAATCCCATGTCGTCGATTCCCTTTTGGGTTTGCTCCGTGAGTTCGAGGGTGGTAAATGGTGGGCGGTCATCGGTGGAAGAGGAAGCGTTGGAGTCTTGCGTTGGAGGTATGATAGTGGTCGGTATTATGTTGTCGGGGTTGTTCGACGACGACGAGGATTGTGGTTGCTCGTCCAGTGCCGTTGGGTCTCTGTACGGTGCCATGCTGAGCGAGAGGTTTAGCCAGGGAAGGCAATTAAAAATTCCAAGTGGCGATGAGCAAACCGAGACAAACGTGCCCCATCATCGACCATGCGGGGACGTCTGTGACCTTAATTACGCAGAGAGGGAATTAGACAGGAACAAGGGGGAAAAGCGCGTGATCCGTTGGAGCATGATCAGAAAAGAATAAAAAAAGATATTGGGCACTGAAGAGTGTCGGCATCTTCCCTTTCCACTAAGCGAAATGCAAACCGAGTTTAGTGTTGGAGCGGCATTCCCCGAACTCTAGAAGGTCTAGCGGAATCAACGCTGGAACCCGCGCGATGATAAGCTAACGCGGACAGAAACTACGGGTATACCCAGCTTGATCAACTCGCCCTGGTGAGTGCCGGGCTCGGTCCACACCATCGCCGTTGCACGCTCCCGGCCGGTTTCCCCTCTGGTTCAAAGGCTCTGGTCAACATGGACACTCAACCGCATAATATTCCCATAACCTATTCAATTCATCTACCAGAATCGCATTCACCATCACCGTGTGGGTGCCATCATCGAACATCGGTGTCACTAGTGGGATTTGCTTTTATGTACGGGATTGGCTGCGCGTGTCAGCCTGGCCGTGGTGGCGAGGAAGACAATCTGAAGTCGTTTCACAGCGCCATCGCCTGCCGCGACGCCGTGTCCCTTATCCCGTCAGACGCCTTTTAAGACCATCGTGAAGCGTCTCTGGAGCGAGTTCAACTGGCCTTGACGTCTCTTCCCCCTAGGTAAGTTGAAGTGCAACTGGAACGCATAGCATTTTCGGTGGGTTGTCTCTCCTGCGGCAATTGAAAGGCTCATGGAAAAATCCCAGGACCGACATGAGGGAGCCGCACAACATTGATTCCGTGATGGCCGGTTTCGGTCTAGAAAAAATTGAATAAATTCTGAGGAAAAATTATGGAGAGTACGTCCCATCAAGAATACGATGGGGGTCCTACCACGCGTCGCGGTCGTCGCGGATGGCCCTTGCGACGAGAAGTGCGGTGAGATTCGCCACCGATGTCAAATCTCACTCAGACCCGGGAGAGCGGTAGTCTGTGAGTTGCTCAAGACTCTTTGATTGGTTGAGAGGTTCAATTGTATTGTGTTTGGGGCACGACAACGTGGCCACAACAACCGCTGTTGGTGTCGACATGTCATCGCTCCCCAAAACCAACGAGTGAAGTCTGAACTGTTCCACTCGCTCGCTTATAACTCCCTCAGCACAACACTTCCAAGCATCCCCTGCCTCTCTCTCCACTTTCCCCTTCATCGTCCCCGCCGTCTTCAACGTTCCCCTCATCGTCGTCCGGTGAGTGAATTTTCTCGATCGTTTCCACTGATGTTTTGATTGGCGACCACGAGGCCTGACACCCACGTCCTTGTTCTCGTAGCCCCTCAACTCCCCTCATTCGGATAAGGACCTCACCCCCCTCCTGGCTCACACAACAATGTCCTTCGCATCTCCCCTCCAAGCACATCCTCTCCCACTGCAGCAACAGCAGGGCAACATGCTCTCCTCCCACCACTTCAAGTCTGCATCCGAATCAGCCAAGGCTTCACCAGCCCAGCTCCAGAAGACTATGGTATCCACAACCACTTCCACAAAACCCTTACGCTCGCATCGCCATCGAGGACACTCGAGCGTCTCGATGATCACGGGCAAGACCGCAGTCCGAGCGGCGCAGGAAGCTGCAGCAAGGAGGCACCCCCAGCCATACCGACGATCCCAGTCCCCACCCGTCAAGAACGGAATGGACGCTCTCTCCACCCGCCTGGCTTCCTCTCTTCAGCAGAGTGGTGCTCAGCCAACCTCGTCGACGGGTGATGTGACCTTCCGCTTACCGCTGGTTTTGCCGCGGCCAAAGCAGACACCACTGGTCAACACCGACGCATTGAAGGAGATGGACCCTAGTCTCCTTGGTGTATCTCTTCCTCTCGTCAAGGACATTCTTACCGCACGGACAGAGGGGTAAGATGATTTTCTGTTTCAAACAATGAACAACAGTGCTAACCAAGCCCCCCTTTGCAGCATGCTCCGCGGACTCGCTTCAGTCGACATCAAGACTGCCCGCCTCCCACCCACAGGCATGCCCACCGAAATCCCACTCACAATCTCCTCTTCATACACCGCTCAAACCGCCTCGTTGCCAACCCACCTCCTATGCGTAATCAACCCAACTACATCCCATGGCCAACTTTACCCAGTACATGCCCTTGTTCTCGGCGCTCACTGCGCACGCCTCCCTCCCTTCCCAGTGCCCGCTCACACCGACTCGGCTGAAGCAGGCTCCCCGACCACCTTCCCAATCGTCCCGATCACTCTACCACATGCCGAATCCTTCCCAATCATCTTCGACTACCTCTATACCAAGAACTTTGCCCGCTTCGTCTCCTCTTTGATCCCACTGCCACCATCCTCCACCGCCACCGGTGAAGACGGCAAGCAGCTGAACCCCGATCAGAAGTTCCAGCGCGTGGTGGAAGCCCTTGTGCAGACCTACTCGATGGGCGCGCTTCTGGAGAAGATGAAGTTTGTTCACGGTGTCTGGTCCAACGTGTTCAAGCTGGGCATTAACGAAGAGGGTGTGTGGAAGTGCATGAACACCGCATGGACCGCGCTCGTGAGGGCTTTGGTCAAAGCACGAGAGCAGCAGGTGCACCAGCAGCAAGAGAAAGCCACCGTGTAGGTGTGCGAGACGATCATTTTCTCTCATTTCTCCCCATCGCTGTTGTGCAACTCCTCTTCGTTCTTGGCCATCGGCGTCCATTTTTTTCCTCGCTTCTCCCCAGACACTTCCAATGCGTCTTTTCTTTTAATCCCCCCCTTCTCACTTGTTCAAACCTGACTTATTCTCTTCTACCCGAGTCTCGGCCCTTTTGATCTCTTGTTTCTGGCTCATTATGCAAGTGCGCCGCCTCCTTTAAAGTCTCTGTAAACCTCCTTTTATGGTTCTCATGTATGATGTATCTTGGAAGAAAGAAAAGCCAAATCTTATGCAACACATTTCAATATGTGATCTTTTCTTCTACATCCTGCGCGTGCTTCGAGATCTGCGTGTGTTGTGCCTCTTCCCTTCCAGAGAACGACTTTGCAAAGGACGCAAATCTGTCGTGTGTGGGGGGTCGTTGTTTGTTGTGGTCCTCCGGCAGATTCGGGTGCTCCGGGCGCCAGCCTGATTTGTCAGTCATGTGGGACCGCTCTGAGGCTCCCACCGAACATTCACTTTATCGTTCCGCACCCAAATGCGAGAGGCGACGCACTCTCATCTACCCTTCTTCGGATTTTAGGAACCCACTTGATATACGCGTGCACGTTCGGAACCTCCTTCTCGAGGAGCCGCAACTCGGCATCCATCTCGCGGTGTCTCCTCGCAGGGGAACGTTAGGTTCCCAAGAAAAACGCTGATGGCGCGCTGCAGAACCTCTTCCCACAGCAAGGTTGAGCTTCCAAGGAGTTTCTTTTTCCTCGTGCACGAAGCGGGCGCTATTCGGTACTTTGGGTGATCGATCAATTATCTCCTACCCTGGCCCCCCTCCCCCCCTTGTTCTGCCGCATTCCCTCCTAAGCCCCTTCCAGGCAGCGAGGTTGTTCTGCCTCAGTCTCCTATCTGGAAGCGTATCGGGTCAATGATATCATCCAACCCCCAACCCCGGCTTCTCCGTCCAGAGCTTTTGCTTTGTTTCCCCCTCGCATCGCAGAAGCAAGCAGGGCCACGTAGCTGCTGGGACCAGTCTCGCCCAATTCACCGGCGCTCGGAGATCGGGTCGACTTCAGTCAGGAGGACTGTTGACGCTGCAGTTTGCATGTCCCCATCCTTTCGTCGTATCTTGTGATCATTCCGGTCGTTGACCGGGATCTCGTTGAATAACTGCAGCATCACTGATGCGCTGCTCTTAGCGTTCCATGTAAGCTACAGCTGCGGTTGTAAGAGTCGCTGGGGCTCGCTCAATTCTGCTTGCTTTTGTGGTTCCCGCCAGGGGGCTTGCCAGAATCGGGCTTTAATTGCCTACCATTGTTTACAGGATCGAATCGCTTCAGCCGAATAGGAGCCCAGGTGCCTCAGGACAAGTTTCATAATTTCTGAGGTTTTGGGAACATCTTATCTGTGCTTCGAAGGACCGATGATGCAGTTCAGCGTGGTTCGCCCGCTGATTGCTCGTCTCGCCCTGGCCACACCAAAAGACTGGGAGGGCGATCTTTGTTCCTGTTCTACTTTGTTTACCTGCCCTCCTTCTCCTCGACTCGTATCGCTTGCTTCGCCGTCCATCAACTTGGATTCGGCGGCTCTTCAGCTCGCTGGGCCGGTTCACCCGGACACAACTCCGAGCAAATCAACACCCCAGTCCGCCTTGACACTTGGGCTTCGAAGAAGCTGAACGGAGCCCAGAGTCCTAATATCATTGCGGTACCGACAAGGGAGTTCTTTGCGTCCGCCTAGCAGACGCGCACTGATTGCTCGCGTTATCTTCGATGGCTCGTCTGTGCTGTCACAACCCATTACTATAAGTGGTCTATCCCGCAGGGCGAATTATTTTATTGGTACATCCGCTAAAAATGTAGATCCGCATAAGCTCGGTCAAACTAGGGGATCTCGAAGACGAATGCACCCAGCTCAGCTCATTGACTGAACCGTTCGAGCGCTTGAGCATGAGCCCCCATCTTTCATATATCATAACAACTATCCACGATAATGACACTGCCAATCCGCTTATCGCGCTCTTAACGGTCGTTTTCAAGGTGGCTGGCCATATTAAAGACGAGCAGGTCACTCCACTACCGCGATATGTTTGTCGGGCTAAGCACCGGTCTGAACTCGGAACAGTTAACCTCGTAAAGTCGTAACGGAAAGGGCTCTCTAGTAGCACAGGGGGGAAAAGGTATACAAAAACACGATGAAACAGCTCGAGTGAAAACATAAGATTACCGAGCCCAGACAGAACGAAAGCCCCGGACAGCGAAAACAAAAAGCGAAGATAACAACTTAACTTATTTACTGGCTTCAAACCCTCATCCACCTCCGTTCCAATCTTTCGAAGAAGGGAAATGACCCAATGCATCTACTTTCCTGCCCGTCCTCCGCTCTTCCGTGGTGTCCGTCGAGAGTTTGGTGTTGCAGGAATTGCAGTAAGTTTCCGGCCCGTCACCCCTTTCTCCAATTCCATGGCCGCCCGCTTAGCCGCGTCGCTCATTCCGACTGCAGTGTCGACGGGCTTCGCGGTGGAGAGAATGCTGAGCTTGGCTAATGGCTCTGTAAATGGTGGAACGCCCAAGGAAGGCTGCATCATGCCTAGCGCAGAGGGTCCGGAAGATTCCGCATGCGATGTTGATGTCGGAAGCGTTCCCAGAGACGGTATCCGAGAGTTGAAACGTGAAGCAAGAGTTTTAGCAAACGCCGTAAGATGTGACGAGGAGCTTGAAGCCAATGTCGTAGCAACGTGTGCCCCCGCTGCAATCTCGTCGACCTAAAGACTGGAATGAGATACTTTTCGATATTAGGGAATAACCAACCAACTCACCAGCATCTCCAGTCGGCCTAACCGCTGTGCAAGTCTGCCCTCGTCGTGATCCAGTAAAGTAGGTTTTCCTCTTAGCCTGAGTTCTTCTTCTATCAGTTGTACGCTCTCTGCGAATCGGCTGTCCCGCGTGCTACGGAAAGCATCTTGGGGTATGTTCCACATTGAGGACAAGACTCGAGCCTCCGTCTCATCCTCAGGCTCTCGTTCGTCGACCGCATCGAGGTCCATATCTCCATCTGCCTTTCCTTTGCCTTTGCGATTGCGCTCCCAATGAGCGAGAAAGTCTTCTTCGGC
>WSTY01000075.1:0-38807 GCA_019633465.1 Tulasnella sp. 417
CGATTGCCCTGGGATATCTAAATGTCGCAGGCGCGGGAACCAAGACGCACTAAAAGGACTACCAATAGAACAGGAGATCGACGTGGCCGTTTTCCAAGCTGACTGGATACCCAACACTCCACGTTGGTCGGTGTCTACAGGAACAACGCGCTCACTTTTCCGGGGAACGAAGCCATCCTCACAAAGAAAAGGAAGCGCCAAGAAACCAGTGGGGTGGCCTGGAGGAACGTAGACAGAAGATGGGTATACCTCATTGTTCGCTTGCTCATTTTACTTCTACGGCCCTTGTCGGTGGCGACATCGTCCTTGTCTGCATCTTTTGCGATCTTCACTCTTTTCTTCATCTGCTTCGCCACAATCTAGAACATTAATGAACTACATCACGCTTTTCCTATTACAACCGTTCGTGACCAGCAAAGCCCACGCGACCCTCGGCGAAGCTGTTCTGAGGCGAGGAACGGATGGATGCACGCATGTCGTAGGCTACTCTGCCGAAATGTAGCTCGAGGAAAATTTGGGATAGGTGGTGATGCTGCGCAATTCCGGTCGGGCGTTGGTGATATGAGTGCGCGTTGGAATGATGACCCGGTTCCTTCGACCTTTCCTCGGCCCAGTACGACAACCGTACACCGTAACCGGTAAAGATAGAACGACAAAACTGTATAACCACGTATAAATAAATATATCATCAGGAGGTTTGACAGTTTTTCGGTTCGTTCGGCTACATCATTTAGCTAGGCCGTATGTATGAGACGCAGACTTTGACGTGATTGCTATGCGAATCGGCCCGGCTCCCAAACACTCCTTCCTCAACGTCTTCTTCAGTTCAGCCAAGCCGTTTGCCCTGTTCCTCTAACTCCTTCGGCTTTGTCCTCAATTCGAGGTCTTTCAAGCGTTCGAGAGTAGCGAGAATGGCCGAGTTGCTCGCGTCGGCTGTTGCAGATCTCAGGTTGCCGTCAGCTGCAGCTTGGGAATCTCTTTTCGTTCGTCCTGTCTTGCCCTTCTTGTGAACGCCCGTGCCGGTTGAGGATATCTTGGCTTTGAGAGACTCGTCTGAAGAAACGGTTGACGTCAGAGACAACTTTCATGATTCGGGTATCGCCGACGTGGTGAGCTTACGGTGAGCCTAGATGGCAAACCCGCGATCCTTCGCCCATTTCTCCGTGCGGACGAGCTAGTCCTTTAGCGACTACACCGCCTTGGCTCTGAATTGTGTAAGAGGGTCGCTCTCCTCCAATAGGTCGATAGCGACGGTGATCCGTTCTCTCCGGGCGGCGATAAGGTCGATAAGCTGCTGAGGGGTGAGTCCCTCCCCCGATGTTGGCAAGGGCACTTCGCACACGGACTGGAGAAATTTCTTCCCTTTTTCGAGCAGTTCCCTCCGATTCTTGTAGTTTTCCGACAGCACCGGGATGGCGATGCGAGCCGCTTCCCGTTGAGCAGCGTAGATCGCTTTGGCTTCTGCTAAACCGTCAGCCGACGAAGCTGTCTCTACCAGTTTTACTGATGCTTTCAAGGAGGTAAAGCCAACAATCTCTCAGATTGAAGCCAAATTTTTTGAGGGATGTGCAGTTACAGTACCTCTAAGAGCCTGGATCTCGGCATTTGCAGTGGGTGGTCCGTCTTCTGTCAACGATCCCGTTCCTTCAGCAACTTCTTCCATCCTATTTGTCTCTCCATGCCCGCTCCGTCTAGGTTCATGATACTCGTGAGACTGAGTATGATCTTCCTCCTCGCCCGTGCCAGAGAGACCGCCGCCCCGTCCTACGTCGCGCATCGCGTTTGTCATCGAAGATCCAAGAACGCAAGACGTTCATAGATGGTCGTAGGAGCAAAAAAAAAGTATATCACCACCTGGTTAACAAAGCTACGGCTCACTCACCATTCGAGCCCGTTTCGGAGCTATAGGTCCTGAGGGCGTCGATGACGCAATCTCGGTCAATCTTCTTTGTCAACCTCGGCCCATGGTGCCACCGAACGGTCTGAAAGAGCTGATATAGACGCCTATGAACTTCTTCATAGGAGAGGGAGGGGAGGCGCGTGTCGTCCGAATGGTCTTATAGCAATACATAGTTCGACGTCGTGGTTGATTGCAATTGGCCAGATGGTTGGCAGGCGATTTGACGAACGACGCTTCTAGACGGAGGAAAAATATTCATGTTACAAGGGTTATCCGTGCAAATGAAAGCTTTAGTTGGGTGAATGCACGCTTTATCGTGGCGAGACGGCCCAATTTTTTCCAACGCGAGGAACTGGGCGGGCTGGATGGCTGAGTTCGTGTCTGTGACACCGTAGAAAGCTCTTTCGAACAACTGTGTGAGAATGGGTGTCATAGATTCGAGTGTGTGTTCGACGAATTCGGTCATTGTGGTGATGGTGAAAGGTGCGGGGATGGTTGTTGGTGAATAGAAATTCCAACTCGTGGCTTGATCACGCGCGTCGCCCCTTCGCTTCTTCACTCGACACACCCTGGCACCCCATTTCCACAAACACTAGGCGCAATGCATACCAGAAGTAGAGATTAGGGTTTGGCCTGCGTGGATGTGATCACTTACGGAAGGCTGGTGCCGAGCCTCCGACGCCGAGGCATTCGTTTCCCAATTAGGAAGAAAAACGACCTCCGGGGACCTCAACAACGTTTGGCTCTCGAACTAACTCGGTAGACTCGATCCGCTACTTTCTTCTTTTCGCCATCGGCTCATGAAGGACCAAACTTAATTAGGTGACCTCCCTGGTCCACTCCACTGCTACGGATACACACCAAAGCGCGCCATTTATTGGGCCGGGAACCATGCGACTTCTCTCTCGAATCACCAGCCGCGTCGTTCGGCTGCTGGTAGGAGCCAACCCATAAACCGACGGCAACTTTACCGGATATAGCAAATAACAATTCTAATCAACCAAGGAGTACTCGTGGTCCGAACTGCGCTGAGACCTAGCTAATGTTGCTGTCAAACCCGCGTGTCAGAGAGCCAACGTATTCACCGCCGCCTCCTGTCGATTACACCACATTTCCCCGCATTGTCGGATGCACGATAAACTCTGGTACCGGAGCTCCAGGTCTTGGTATACTTTTCTCTCCCGGCTTGACTCGACATAACCGAGGAGTTGAATGAATCTTGAATATGGTCCAGACGCCGACCACTCCTGAAAACTAGGTGCAGGGAAAGAAGCCTTTATGTCCCGCAGAACCGCCATTGTCTTCGGAATGTCGGGATGTCCGGGATCGTCTTCCATGAGCTTGGTGACAGACTCGAGATACAGCAGCAAGGGAGAACCGATTAATCCCAATGGGTTGCTAAATCGTGGCAAGAGTCAAGTTTGACTCGAGTCAGTCACTGGGCACCATCACAGGACCCTTCATACTAACTGGGGTGATCCGGGTTCGGCTTCCTTGAGCGACATGACAGATCTGAGGTATCGCTCGAGGGGCGGACCGATCAAAGTCCACATCTGCCTGCACGACGGTAAAAGTCAAGTCAGACCTAAGTCAGTGGATCGGCAGGACAAGGAAAGAAAAATCATGAGATTCTTCAGACGTACTGGGACGAATCCGTTCTGTTGCTGAAAAACTTTGCCACCGACTGGAGGTATCGATTTTGGTAGTCCCTAACACCTTGGGGGTCCGTCATCGAAACGTCACCGGTTCGAATCCAACGTTCGATTGAGAGAAGGTGATCATCGAGGTGTTCCAAAACCGTCTGCTGATCAGCTACGGAAACCTCCTTCCTTTCTGGTGATAACAAAAACTCGAATAACCAGGCGTAAATTTCGTGATCGGGTTGCAGCCACCGCTGAAGGCCCACGGTAGCGAGGGCTCTCGAGATCGTTTGACACATTTGCTGCTCAGATCTAGGAAGGTTTGGAGTCAGGACTGGATAGGACCGGGTTGATCGCTAAATGTACTTACGCCTCCCGGTACGCGGCAAAGAGCCACTCCAGGCAGTCCCACAAAGTCATGAGGTCTGAATCGCTGTATTGCTTGAGATTAGTATCACCGAAGACACCATAAATCCCAGTCTCAAGTCAGCAGTCGCCGCCGACATTCTCATCGACCAGTTAAAGGCGGCGTCGAGTCGTAGTCCTATGTCATTCTTGGCAGCGTCGACGATTGCGTAAGCAGCCATGACCGAAAATATGAG
Source organism: Tulasnella sp. 417 (assembly GCA_019633465.1). NCBI lineage: Eukaryota > Fungi > Basidiomycota > Agaricomycetes > Cantharellales > Tulasnellaceae > Tulasnella > Tulasnella sp. 417. The sequence continues at coordinate 4,143 of WSTY01000075.1, forward strand.
AGGTGCGCAATGAAAGCACCGATCACAATTCGGATCGAAAGCGACGACGCAAGCCTCGTGCAGCTGCTTCATGTGGCCATATAAGATACGTAGCCTTTCGGATGCATGCAAATCATGCGCGATGGAGAAGTGAGGGCGTGAACAGGTGACAAAAATGATGTGTAATAGTGACAGGGAGAACATTGTAGATTCAATGAATGGACAGGGACTACTTATTTTCCGCTGTGGGGTTTCACGGAGCGCCGCTTGCCCTAAGCTGGCCAGACGGGTGCAAAATTCTTCATCCCTGCCAAAGGAAGATAGAATGCCTGCATCTCGAGTGACGTATATATTAACCGCAGAGTAGATCAGTGTACTACGGTCCTCAGACGTGCAGATCACCCGTTTGAGGGCCTCAATTTTCAGGTTGCCGAGATCTCCAGGTGATCGGGCTCCGGCTGACATGCACCACCGATAGCTCACGATGGATATCATGGAGCACGTTTCTACAAGTTGTGAGGGGTTTTTGAGTAGGAAGAGTGGCCTTCCTTGCGCCTCTGCAACACGGCATGGAATAAAAAAGCGTCTCGCTTCCCAAATAAGATTGATTAGGTGCGTGATGGGAACAAGGACCACTGTACCAACGCCCCATCCAATGCATACGACAGCAGCGATAATCGTAGATACCGCTCGGCGCGCCATCCGGAACAGGGGCAGTTTGAATGGGCACCACGGATCAAATGCGCTACATGCTGACATTGCAACAATAGTCGCTGCCGCAACGCACAAAAGCCAAGTAATGATGCGGTTGAGGGACCGGCTCAAGGTCTCGAGGTATAATGCGAATGCAATGCAAAAAATTGCCAAGCCTAGTTGCAGCAAACTAGGGACCACATCATCGAGGACCAGCTCAAGCTGCCATTGCTTGGCCCCGAGGTATCGTCGGAGTCGTTCCCATCGTTGATCGTCGGGTCCACCACTACCACGTTTACGATAGGAAACTATCCATTGTTGTCCGAGAACGGATAGGAAGGACGAGAGGAGCGCGAGCGTCAAGCTCACAGAGAAGAGGATGTTGACGGGGTAAATACGGGGAGGGGGCGTGAATGATGCGGATGGAAGATCAGCAGCTGAAGTAATACTACCATTGCCACCCAGTGCGATTTGCAGAAGAAGGGCGTTGGTATCATCCGCGGGGGAGGCGCTCATTTGAGGGAGAGTGAGCGCCAAGAATGCGGAGTTGACGCCGGCGAAGAGACCTGCCTAAGTGAAACAATTCGGTTAAGGCTCACAGTAAAGAACTAACAAAAAGCAATAAATACAAAGATGAGAAGGCCATCGAGCTGCGCCTTGAGACACTTGGCGAGTTCTTCATCTGATTCCTCGGCCAATTTGTCGTAATACTCATAGAATCGTCCCCCGTCTTCTCCGATATCCTTCGGGATCTCTGGCATTTGTGCCAATTTCTCTGGCGAACTAGTTGACATGATTATGAGGCGCGAGCAAGACGGTTGGTGGTTGAAGTTGAAATTTGAGGCTGTCCAACAAAGGCACGTTGCCTCTAAAACGCTGTGCTGGCGGGAGGCGCCAAACCACCAACCAACCTCGATTATGAAATTGTAATCCTGCTTTGCCACTGCCGCTTCAAAAGCTTTGTTTTTGGCTAACCAAGCACAGCAATCCTCAGGCATAGGATCGCTGCGGTATATATGAGGCTTGTGGGTGAATGGAGCTGCAGATCACGTGTCTGGGTAGAACGAATACGAAACTGGACTGGCCAACCACTCCCGTCTACCCCACATTGTAGTGAGCCAATGACTCGACCTTTTCCTCCTCCCTCTACTCACTCGCTGACCACGCTCCTTTCCAAGTTTCGAGTTTGCCAAGATCTCCCAAGGAATTTGATGGCCTAGAACAAGCACCCCCCCCGGTCAGAAACCTGTTCCAAGGCGTATAAGCACGTATAAATAAATAAATGATCAGAAAGTTCGACAGTTTCGTTCGGTTTCATTTCGGCTCGTTTCAGCTACATCGTTTAGTTAGGCCGTAGGTATGATACGTAGACTTTGACGCGATTGCGATGGCGTAGGGTTATTGCGAACCGGCCCGACCCTCGAACACTCCTTCCTCAACGTCTTCTTCAGTTCGGCCAAGCCGTTTGTCCTGTTCCTCCAACTCCTTCGGCTCTGTCTTCGATTCGAGGTCTTTCAAGCGTTCGAGAGTGGCGAGAATGCCCGAGTTGCTCTCGTCGGCTGTTGCAGATCTCAGGTTCCCGTCAGCTGCAGCTTGGGAACCTCTTTTCGTTCGTCCTGTCTTGCGCTTCTTGTGAACGCTCGTGCCGGTTGAGGATATCTTGGCTTTGAGAGACTCGTCTGAAGAAACAGTTGACGTCAGACACAACTTTCATGATTCGGGTATCGGCGACGACGTGTTGACCTTACGGTGAGCCTGGATGTCAAACCCATTTCTCCGTGCGGACGAGCTGGTCCTTTAGCGACTGCACAGCCTTGGCTCTGACCTGTGTAAGAGAGTTGCTCTCCTCCAATAGGTCGATAGCGGTGGTGATCCGTTCTCTCCGGGCTGCGATAAGGTCGATGAGCTGCTGAGGGGTGAGTCCCTCCCCCGATGTTGGCAAGGGCACTTCGCGCACGGACTGGAGAAATTACTTCCCCTTTTCGAGCAGTTCCTTCTGGTCCTTGTAGTTTTCCGACAGCACCGGGATGGCAATGCGAGCCGCTTCCCGTTGAGCAGCGTAGATCGCTTTGGCTTCTGCTAAACCGTCGGCCGACGAAGGTGTCTCTATCAGGTTTGCTGATGCGTTCAAGGAGGTAGAGCCAAGAATCTCTCAGATTCAAGCCAAATTTTCTGAGGGATGTGCAGTTACAGTACCTATAAGAGCCTGGATCTCGGCATTTGCAGTGGGTGGTCTGTCTTCTGTCAACGATCCCGTTCCTTCAGCAACTTCTTCCATCCTATTTGTTTCTCCATGCCCGCTCCGTCCAGGTTCATGATACTCGTGAGGCTGAGTATGATCTTCCTCCTCGCCCGTTCCAGAGAGACCGCCGCCCCGCCCTACGTTACGCATCGCGTTTATCATCGAAGATCCAAGCGCGCAAGACGTTCATAGATGGTAGTGGGAGCAAAAAGAAAGTATATCACCACCTGGTTAACAAAGCTACGGGTCACTCACCATTCGAGTCCGTTTCGGAGCTATAGGTCCTGAGGGCGTCGATGACGCAATCTCGGTCAATCTTCTTCGTCGACCTCGGCCCATGGTGCCACTGAAAGGTCGGAACGAGCTGAGATAGGCGCCTAAGAACTTCTTCATGGGAGAGGGAGGGGAGGCGCGTGTCTTCCGAATGGTCGTATAGCAGTAGATAGGTCGACGTTGTGGTTTGATTGCACCTGGCCAGATGGTTGGCAGGCGATTTGGTGAAAGACGTTTCTACACGGGAGATAATCCATGTTACAAAAGTCATCCGTGTAAATGAAAGCTTTCATTAGATGAACGCACGTGTTATCGTGCGGAAAAGGAACAATTTTTTCCAACGCGATGAACTGGGCGGGCTCGATGGTTGAGTTCGTGTCCGCGACACCGTAGAAAGCTCTTTCGAACAACTGTTTGAGAGTGGGCGTCATAGATTCGAGCGTGTGTTCAACGGATTCGGTCATTGTGGTGATGGTGAAAGGTACGGGGTTGGTTGTTGGTGAATAGAAATTCCAACTGGTATGGCGTGCCGTTCGGGCCACACAAATGACATCCACCTACAAATGACAAATGACAAATGACAAATGACAAATTACAAATAACCTTCAAATTCGCCGGAGATTGTTTCATATCAGACTAAATAGAGCTACCAACCATACGAAAGGGGCTCCGGTTGCATGAGCGATTACACCTGGGCATAAGCACAGCACGAGTCCAGGAACACCCAAGGTCACTCAACCCGCGCCGACGCTCAACTGATTGTCACCTTGACTATGTCGTTGCGGTGCTCTCTCCCCGCTTCCAACAAGGGGCATCGGGCAGATAGTATGACAGCATTTTTTGCGGAATATTAAATTCAAGAGTTTGCGGGCTATGATTTGGCCGTGAGTGGTCTAAAGCTAGATCCTATGAGCAAGTCCTATAACTCAGGGTTCCCGATGGACCCTCTTCCTCTCTCTCATTGGCTCTTCGGTCGATACTGGACTCCAGCTCCGGGCAAAGGCTGCGCTAAACTGAGGCTTGAAGCTCATTCACTGCACATTACATAATCCATCTGAAGGTTTCTGTGTGCCCAAGAAAACTCGCCCACCGCTAAGACCTGCGGCAATCCACCCGATTAGACATCCCAACGGCGAGTTCCCCGTCAGTAACTCCTCGATTTGTCTTTGGGAGATGCGGGCTCGGGGACAATGATCTACTTTTGACGAACAGATATAATGACTTCCTACCTCGGAATGGTATGCCCGCCTTGCCCCCCCGGTCCTCCTCATCCCACGGTCAGTCACTAACATATTTTCTCTCCCAATATAACTCAGTGGCAAACCGACACCAGGCGGCCTCCTTAAGCCCACGTGAGGATATCGACCGAGAGACCCTTAAAACACTCAGATGGCAAACGAGTAGGCTGTAGCTCGTTGGTATTCGGTGTAGTTTATAGGATTGAATTTTCAGTGAAAAATGACATCATAAGATAGCTGGGCATGTGGAATGTACTCTGGGCCCGGAAAATCCAAGCGCTGCACGGATCTGCAGCGTGAGCATCTTGCAAGCAGCCTAGCACTCGATTCTAACACCGACCACTTACTAGAATGAACCTCCATAAGGAGACCAACAGTCCAAACGAGCATCTGAGAAACTACTAAATATTCGTTCTCACGTTTCTATGTTGTATTAAATGCAGAACATTTACCAAGCTAGGTGGCTCGTAATGCCTTGGCTGAAGGGGCCCGACCCCTACAGGGGTCAATTCCCCTTCTCCGAGAACCCAGCTTGGAACTGTAACAATTTTAGAGAGGTCATGAGCGCCTATGATAATGTATTTTATCTTGAATGAAGCGATTTCGCTTTGTAGTTAGCTCTCGACAGTTTATGCAAGTCCAGGCCGAGGGGGGGGGGCTAAAGACGCTTGACCCACAACGGTGGCCGAATGCTATTAGAATCTGCTATACAAAAGCCTTGAGATACCTTTTTGGGTTGCTTTTTAGCCAAATCGGAACATTCCAGCAAAGATGCTCGAGGTTCTTGTGGCGTGGCTCATGGCTGTAAGTTCGGGCGATTGTAACTCCCACGCGCTCACGATGTAGCAACGTACAGACCGTGCTCAAAATAAAACGAATAGCGGATATGGAAAGTGAATAATTATTTACATGGTAAGATATAAGGTATTTGAAGGTCATTTGTAATTTGTCATTCGTCATTTGTCATTTGCAGGTCGATGTCATTTGTGTGGCCCGAACGGCGCGCCATAAACTGGTGGCTTGATCACGCGCGTGGCCCCTTCGCTCCTTCACCCAACACACCCTGACACCCCATTTCCACAAACATTAGAAGCACCTATATGCATACCTACCAGAAGCGGAGATGTTGGTTTGTCTGCGTGGATGTTCCAATTTACGGAAGGCGGGTGCGGGCCTCCGACGCCAAGCCATGTATTTCCAAATTAGGAAAACAAACGACCTCCGGGAATCTCAATAACGCTTGGCAGTCGAACTAACTTGGTAAACTCGATATGGTACTTTTGATTACACAGTCGCCTCCTGTTGAGCCGAGGTGACTTCCCTGGTTCACACAGCGATTGCATATATACAAAAGAGCCACTTAGCCTTGTCAAGACAGGAACCTTCCCAAGCACGCCAGGAGCTTGCTGACTGATCACCAGCCACACCGCGCGACCCATGACGAGAACCAAGCCAACATCGAGGGAAAAGTCCACCGGGTATGGTAAATAACAACTCTAATCAAGCAGACACCCACGGCCCAAACTTCCATGACGGACGCCTCTTTCCGTAGAACATGCTCTTCAGAGAGCCAGCAGCTGTATTGGCGGCTCCTGCTGACCACGCCGTATTACCCCGCGCTGTTGAATGCAAGATAACCTCTGGTAGCGCAACCCCAAGTCTTGATATACCTTCCTATCCCGGATTGACTCGACATGGCTGAGATTTCGGCCGAGTTTCAAATACGTGTCCCATGGACGGGGCCTTGCGAACGACAACATCTCGAATATCCTCGGTTCCGGGAACGACTTCATGCTCCGGACGACGACCACCGTCCCGGGATTCTCGGAATGTCCAGGGTCAGCCTCCATAAGCTTCGTGACATAATCAAGGTAACGTTCCAAGGAGGGACCAATCACGCCCCACTTGGCTCTAAATTATGGCAAAGTCGGTCAGAGTTCAGGTGACGAATCGTCATGGAGGATCAGATTGCAAGATAATTTTACGTACTTGTTAGCTCTAAAAGAATCTGTAACCGACTGGACATATCGATGCTGGTGTTCTCTCCCGTCTTGGCGCTCGGCCTCCGAAACGTTGTTTTCTCGGATCCGACACTCGATTGAGAGAAGATGATCACCGAAGTGTTCCAAAACCGCATCATAATCCTCGGTGGAAATATCTTCTCTTCTGGGGAATAAACACAGCTCAAATAGCCGGACATATATTTCGTCATTGGGCTTCCCTTCCCAGTCGGCAGTCGAAGTAGCGAGCGCCGCGGAAATCGTTCGAAACATACCCGATTGAGACCTATGAGGGGGAGAGTTCGAGACTAGATCGGACGACAGGGATTTACGAGAGTACTCACGTCGACCGGTATGCGCTGAACAGTTCTTCGAGAAACTTGGACTGCGGCAAAGTGACAGACCCAGACAATTCTGTATCATACAATTCCTTTGAGGACAGCATCAAGGAAGCCACCACAGACCCTAGTCTCAGGTCCTCATCTCTCGCTAAGGCTCCTACTACGCCCTGAAAAGCCGTGTGGAACCCCATTGGTCCCTCGTACTCGAGCCCGTGGACTACAAGACTCATCACACCGATACAGAATAAGAGACTTGCGCAATTGGAGCACTGGTCACAGGTCGTGGTGCAAGGTGCGGCCCTCCCTCGGATCAAATTGTTCTCGAGAATTTCATCTGGTGTGATGCCGAGGTTTTCCGATGTAATAATTTCGGTTGAACCCAAATTGATAGGGCCCACCGAACCGGTGGTGATTAGGAGATGCAAGGACGACATACAAAACACCTTGCATTCGATAAGCGAATGCCGACTCCCCGTGTACCCGTCTTGTGTTTCACGCATCGCCGCGTGACGCAAGGTAGCCAGACGGTCGCAGAATTCTTGATCCTTTGCGAGAGAAGATAAGGCGCGTTCATCTCGAACAACCTGAAGGTTAATCGCGGAGTAAATCAGCGCATTGCGGTCTTCGGAAGTGCACATTACTCTTTTGAGTGCAGTGGTTTTGAGGTAATCGGGATCCTCAGGGGATCGGATCCCTAGGGATAAGATTACTTGATAAAGCCTACCAAGTCCCCTAATGCAGTGTGAGATTAGCTGGCGACCCCCTTCTGTCGGAATGGCTTCCCAGTCCCGCAATCCTGCGCTACAGAGCGATTGGCAGAAAAATGCCGCTCGCGAGACCGCATTAATCGCGCATATTGTGAGGAAAAGAACCATTGCGAAGCTACACAGTGCCACCCATACAGCAACGGCAGTGGCTGCAGACGCCACAGTTCTTAGAATGCGCGACAAGGGAATTTGGAACGGGCACCAGGGGTCGAATGTGGCACAAGTGGACATTCCAAGGATGACGGCCGCGGCAACGCATAAAAGCGAAGATATAATGCGGCTCAGCGACTGACTCAAGGTGCCGAGGTACAGCGCAAATGCAATGCAAAAGATTACCAAGCCGAGTTGCAGCAGGCTAGGTACCACGTCATCGAGCACCACTTCAAGCCGCCACCGCTTAGCCCCGAGGTACCGTCGGAGTTGCTCCCATCGTTGATGTTCGGGTCCACCACCGCTCCGCTTACGGTAGCGGACTACCCACTGCTGCCCAAGGACGGCCAAGAATGACGACAGGAGGGCGAGCGTCAAGCTCAGAGAGAAGAGAACGTTGATCGGGTAAATGCTAGGAAGGGGCGTGAATGATGCGGATGGAAGATCTGCTGCTGAAGTGATACTGCTATTACCTCCGAGCGCAATTTGAAGTAGAAGGGCATTGGTATCATCTACAGGGTCCGAACTCATTTGGGGAAGGGTTAATGCCAAGAATGCGGAATTGACCCCGGCGAAAAGACCTGCCTAAGTAGAAGACTTGGTTAGGTTCCACGAAGAAAAAATGGGGGAAAGAATCAAGTACAAATATAAGAATGCCATCGAGCTGCGCTTTGAGAGTCTTGACGAGGTCTGCATCGACTTCGTCCGCCAATTCGTCGTAGTACCTGTAGAATTGACCTCCGTCGTCTCCAAACTCTCTAGGAATAGTTGGTATTTCTGTTAATCTCTCTGGTAAACGCGTCGTCATGACGAGGGGGAATGAAGACCTTGGGTGGTTGAAATTTGAACCTGCTGAACACGTGGCCACCCACGGTGTCGATGAATGGAACGCCGTTCGGGCACCGCCCATATCGTCCAAGGTGGGTTCCCTCCCTCTCTCAATGAATCGGCGCACCCTGGCGGGCCGTCTCCGAAGGTAATAGAAAGTAGCTACAATGAAAATTTATCGAAGGGGTTGGGGGACGTTACAGGTCACAAAGATCCGGTTTCCTCTTCGACTCCAAACTCTTTATTTCCCGGTTCGGACGATCGACGACACCGAACTCATCCACCCACAATCCATTCAACAATTCAATTTAACCTGCCTCCCTGAGTACGCTGCCCCACCTTTCGAACAATAAGACTCTGCTCGCGTCATGTGATGCACCCCAACAGACAATAAATACGAAGACAACTAGCGCGTGGACGGGGGAGGGGAGGGCCCAAGCCATTTATTTTCCATTAGGAAGACGGGCGAGCTACAGAGATCTCAGCAACACCTAGCTCTCTAACTAGCTGCTCAATTTCCCCACAAGCCTGAGGCGCCCGTAATTTCCTACGAATACAGCGCGACGAACCTTCAGGCTTTGCCCATTCGCCCAGAGATTAACTCACCAAAGGTCCATCCCGCCGAGCCTGGATGTCAAACCCGTTATCCTCTGCCCATTTTTCCACGCGTATTAGATGGTTCTTTAGCAACTGTACCGCCTGGACTCTGACTTGTGTGAGAGAGTCGCTCTCTTCCAATAGGTCGATAGCAGCGGTGATCCGTTGCCTCCGGGTGGCGATAAGGTCGATAAGTTGCTGAGGGGTGAGTCCCTCCCCCGATCTTGGCAACGGCACTTCGCGCACGAATTGGAGAGATTGCTTCCCTGTTTCGAGCAGCTCCTTCTGATTCTTGTAGTTTTCCAACAGCACCGGGATGGCGATGCGAGCCGCTTCCCGTTGAGCCGTGTAGATCGCCTTGGCTTCTGCTAAACGGTCAGCCGACGAAGGTGTCTCTATCAGGTCTGTTGATGCTGCCAACAAATCAAAGCCAAGAATATTTCAGATTCGAGGTAACTTGTTGACGGGTGGGCAGGTACCTCCAAGAGCCGGGATCTCGGCATTTGCAATGGGTGGTCTGCGTGCTGTCAACGATCCTGCTCCTTCAACAACTTCTTCCATCCTCTTTATCTCTCCATGCCCGCTCCGTCCAGCTTCACGATACTCGTGAGGCTGAGTATGATCTTCCTCCTCGCCCGTTCCCGAGAGTATGCAGCCCTGCCCTACGTCGCCCGTCGTGTTTGTCACCGAAAATCCAAGAGCGCAAGACGTTCAACGTTCATAGATGGTCATGGAGCAAAAAGAAAAAAAAGAAAGTATATCAGCAGCTGGTCAACAATGATGCTGCAGCTCACTCACCATTCGAGTCCGTTTCGGCTGTATCCGTCCTGAGGGCGTCAATCCCCGTCAATCTTCTTCGTCAACTTCGGCCCATGGCGCCACTAGACGGACGGAAAGAGCTGAAATAGGCGCCTAAGAACTTCTTCATGGGAGAGGGAGGGGAGACTGGTGTCGTCCGAATAACCGTATAGCATTAGATGGTTCGACATTGTGGTTGATTGGCCAGCTGGTTGGCAGGCGATTTGACGAAAGACGTTTCTAGATGGGGGAGAATTCATGTTGCAAACGTCATCTACGCAATTGCTTTCGTTAGATGAACACACGCGTTATCGTGCGAACAAGGAACAATATCTTTCGACCCGAGGAACTGGGCGGGCTGGGTGGCTGAGTTCGTGTCGGTGACACCGTAGAAAGCTCTTTTCGAACAACTGTTTGAGAGTGGGTGTCATAGAGTCGGGTTTGTGTTCGGCGGATTCGGTCATTGTGGTGATGGTGAAAGGTGCGGGGTGGTTGTTGCTCCCGTGAATAGAAATTCCAACTGGTGGCTTGATCGCGCGGGTGGCCTTGGACCTCCGTTAAACCAACACCCTACCCCGCCACTTCCACAAGCGTTGGGAGCGCATATGCAAACCAGAAGCGGATATATCGGTTTGGCCTGCGTGGAGGTTCCAACTTACGCAAGTCCGGTGCTGATCCTCCGACGCCAAGCCATTTATTTCCCAATTAGGAAGAATAACGACCTCCGGAGACCTCAACAACGCTTGGCACTCGAACTAACTCGGTACACTCGATCCGCTCTTTCTGCTTTTCTCAATCGGCTCATGAAGTACCAAGGTGACTTCCCTGGTTCACACCGCTGTTACAGATACACACCATAGCGCTCTATTTATTGGGCCGGGAACCACGCGACTTCTCGCTGGAATCACCTGCCGCGTCGTTCGGCTGATGGTAGGAGCCAAACTATACACCGAGGGCAAGTTCACCGGATATAGTAAATAACAACTCTAATCAGCTAAGGAGTCCTCGTGGTCCGAACTCGCAGAGACCTAGCTAATGTTGCTGTCGAACCCGCTTGTCAGAGAGCCAACGTATTCACCGCCGCCTCTTGTCGATTACACCACATTTCCCCGCGTTGCCGGATGCACGATAAACTCTGGTACCGCAGCCCCAGGTCTTGGTATACTTTTCTCTCCCGGCTTGACTCCACATGACAGAGGAGTTGAATGAATCTTGAATATGGTCCAGACGCCGACCGATCCCCTAAACTAGGTGCAGGGAATGAAGCTTTTATGTGCTGCAGAAACACCATTGCCCTCGGAATGTCGGGATGTCCGGGATCGTCTTCCATGAGCTTGGTGACAGACTCGAGATACAGCAGCAAGGAAGAACCGATCAATCCCCACGGGTTTCTAAATCGTGGCAAAAAGTCAAGTTCGACTCGAATCAGTCAATCGGCACCATTACAGAACTCTTCATACGCACTGGGATGATCCGGTATCGGCTTCCATGAGTGGTATGACAGATCTGAGGTATCGCTCGAGGGGCGGACCGATCGAAGTCCACATCTGCCTGCGGGACGGTAAACGTCAAGTCAGACTTGAGTTAGTGGATCGGCAAGACAAGGAACACAATCATGAAATTCCGGGGACGTACTGGGACGAATCAGTTCTGTTGCTGAAAAACTTTGCTACCGACTGGATGTATCGATTTTGGGAGTCCCTTCCACGTTGGCGGTCCGTCGCCGAAACGCCAGGGGATCGAATCCAACGTTCGATTGAGAGAAGGTGATCATCGACGTGTTCCAAAACCGCCAGCTGATTGGCTACGGAAACCTCCTTCCTTTCGGGTGATAACAAAAACTCGAATAACCAGGCGTAAATTTCGTGATCGGGTTGCAGCCACCACGGAACGCCCACGGTAGCGAGAGCGCTCGAGATAGTTTGACACATTTGCTGCTCAGATCTAGGAAGGTTTGGAGTCAGGACTGCATAGGACCGGGTTGATCGCTAAATGTACTTACGCCTCCCGGTACGCGGCAAAGAGCCACTCCAGGCAGTCCCACAAAGTCATGGGGTCTGAATCGCCGAATTGCTTGAGAATTAGCATCACCGAAGACACCATAAATCCCAGTCTCAAGTCAGCAGTCGCCGCCGACATTCTCATCGACCAGTTCAAGGCGGCGTCGAGTCGTAGTGGTATGTCATTCTTGGCATAGTCGACGATTGCGTAAGCAGCCATGACCGAAAATATGAGAGGTGCGCAATGAAAGCACCGATCACAATTCGGATCGAACGCGACGACGCAAGCCTCGTGCAGCTGCTTCATGTGGCCATATGAGATACGTAGCCTTTCGGATGCATGCAAATCATGCGCGATGGAGAAGTAAGGGCGTGAACAGGTGACAAACATGATGTGTAATAGTGACAGGGAGAACATTGTAGATTCAATGAATGGACAGGGACTACTTATTCTCCGCTGTGGGGTTTCACGGAGCGCCGCTTGCCCTAAGCTGGCCAGACGGGTGCAAAATTCTTCATCCCTGCCAAAGGAAGATAGAATGCGTGCATCTCGAGTGACGTATATATTAACCGCCGAGTATATCAGTGTACTACGGTCCTCAGACGTGCAGATCACCCGTTTGAGGGCCTCAATTTTCAGGTTGCCGAGATCTCCAGGTGATCGGGCTCCGGCTGACATGCACCACCGATAGCTCACGATGGATATCATGGAGAACGTTTCTACAAGTTGTGAAGGGTTTTTGAGTAGGAAGAGTGGCCCTTCCTTCGCCTCTGCAACACGGCATGGAATAAAAAAGCGTCTCGCTTCCCAAATAAGATTGATTAGGTGCGTGATGGGAACAGAGACCATTGTACCAACGCCCCATCCAATGCATACGACAGCAGCGATGATTGCAGATACCGCTCGTCGTGCCATCCGGAATAGGGGTAGTTTGAATGGGCACCACGGATCAAATGCGCTACATGCTGATAGTGCAATGATAGTCGCTGCCGCAACGCACAAAAGCCAGGTAATGATCCGGCTTAGGGACTGGCTCAAGGTCCCAAGGTATAATGCGAATGCAATGCAAAAAATTGCCAAGCCTAGTTGCAGCAAACTAGGGACCACATCATCGAGGACCAGCTCAAGCTGCCATTGCTTGGCCCCGAGGTACCGTCGGAGTCGTTCCCATCGTTGATCGTCGGGTCCACCACTACCACGTTTACGATAGGAAACAATCCATTGTTGTCCGAGAACGGATAGGAAGGACGAGAGGAGCGCGAGCGTTAAGCTCACAGAGAAGAGGATGTTGACGGGGTAAATACGGGGAGGGGGCGTGAATGATGCGGATGGAAGATCAGCAGCTGAAGTAATACTGCCATTGCCACCTAGTGCTATTTGCAGAAGAAGGGCGTTGGTATCATCCGCAGGGGAGGCGCTCATTTGAGGGAGAGTGAGCGCCAAGAATGCGGAGTTGACCCCGGCGAAGAGACCTGCCTAAGTGAAACAATTCGGTTAAGGATCACAGTAAAGGACTAGCAAAAAGCAATAAATACAAAGATGAGAAGGCCATCGAGCTGTGCTTTGAGACTCTTGGCGAGTTCTTCATCGGACTCCTCGGCCAAGGCGTCGTAATACTCATAGAATCGGCCCCCGTCTTCTCCGATATCCTTCGGGATCTCTGGCATTTGTGCCAATTTCTCTGGTGAACTAGTTGACATGATTATGAGGCGCGAGCAAGATGGTTGGTGGTTGAAGTTGAAATTTGAGGCTGTCCAAGGCACGTTGCCTCTAAAACGCTGTGCAGGCGGGAGGCGCCAAACCACCAACCAACCTCGATTATGAAATTGTCATCCTGCTTTGCCGCTGCCGCTTCAAAAGCTTTGTCGTTGGCCAACCAAGCACAGCAATCACCATGCATAGGGATCGCTGCAGTACATATGAGGCTGGGCTGCAGATCACGTGTCTGGGAAATTAATACGAAACTGGACTGGCCGACCACTTCTCGCCTCATCATGCTGAGCCAATCACTCGACCTTTCCCTCCTCCCTCTAGTCACTCGCTCACCACGCTCCTTTAAAAGTTTCCACTTTGCCAGGAGCACGTCAGTCTCCCAAGGGATTGGATATCCGAGAATGAGGACTCCCCCGCTAGAAGCCCGTGGCAAGGCGTTCCAAGCGCTGCAAAGATGACCCAAACCAGCTCAAGATCCATCAAAAAACGCCTCGTCTAATAGACCCAAGCCGACAATGTTCGACAGGTATGATAATACTATTGAGTGCGTTTGGGCAAGAGGGAGAGAACGCCCTAGACACATCTGGTCACACTCACCCGGCAGGTGGTTGGCTTTCTTCGCGCCAACCCCAAAGCTACGTGGTAGTCGCCAGAGTAGCTGGATTGGCTTATACGCATCGCATTGTTTCTGCTAGGCGTCACCATCTTTAACAACGCATTACTCGAGCGCACACTTTATATCCTTCCCTCAGACACGAAGCCAAATCGTTCCGTGAAGTGCCAACCAAGATATCCAACGCCGGAGACCCAAGGCCACGATAGAAAGCAACATGGGGATTATCTCCGAGCGTCAAGCAAATGCGCTCTACTCGGATGACGGGCGAGTCGTGTTGGAGACACAACGCCCTTGCTCGGCACTCAATCATCGACCTGATTGTCCCAGACCCGTCGATTAAACGCGCAGACACCAGAACCATCTCGCTAACGCCCGACGCAAACCTGATTCAATACACGAGTTACACCGCATGCCCGTCCCCCGGTCCCTGACTCCAAGGAGATTGGCTTGGCAGCGCGAACACCCGGGGCACGTTTTTGAATCTGATTACCCTATAATATCGAAATTTCACAGGCGCGGGAGCCAAGGCGCACGAAAAGGAATATAAATAGAAGAGGAGAGGAAAGGGATTAACGAGGACGTTTTCCAAGCTGACAGGCGACCCAATACTCCACCTTGGTCGGTATCGACAGGAACAGCGCCGTCACTTTTGCTTTTGCTGGGGGCGAAGCGAAGAAAGAAAGCGCGAAGAAACCGGTGACGTGCCCTAGAGGAGCGGAGGCAGAAGATGAGTATGCCTCGTTGTTCGCTTTCTCATTTTACTTCTCCGGGCCTTGGGTGTCTGCATGTTTCCCAATCTTCACTCTTTTCTTCATCTGTTTCGCCAAAATCTAGAACATTTAACAAACCGCATCACGCTTTTCTTCCTATTACAACCGTTCGCGACCAGCAAAGTCCACACGGCCTTCGACGAAGCTATTTTGGGGGTGAGGAACGGATAGAAGGACGCATCATGATAGGGTAGGCTGCTCTGTCGAAAAGAAAAGCGAGGAAAAGTTGGGATAGGTGGTGATGCTGCGCAATTCTGGTCGGGCGTTGGTGATGCGAGGGCGCGGTGATTCGGTTCCTTCCACCGTCTCTCTGTCCAGCCCGCCAACCACAGTAAACTGAGCGTACATGTTAATCGTTAACCAAGTCATAGGTTAAGATAGATCGACACGACTGTATAAGCACCCATAGATAAATATATCATCAGGAAGTCCGACAATTCGTTTTGGGTTCGTTTCGACTCGTTTGAGCTACATGATTTAGTTAGGCCGTACGTATGATGCACAGAAATTAACGTGATTGCTATGGCGGAAGTTATTGCGAATCGACCCGACCCTCGAACACTCCTTCCTCAACGTTTTCTTCAGTTCGGCCAAGCCGCTTGCCCTGTTCCTCTAACTCCTTCGGCTTTGTCTTCAATTCGAAGTCTTTCAAGGGTTGGGCAGTGGCGAGAATGGCCGAGTTGCTCGCGTCGGCTGTTGCAGATCCCAGGTTGCCGGCAGCTGCAGGTTGGGAATCTCTTTTCGTTCGTCTGTCTCGCGCTTCTTGTGAACGCCCGTGCCGGTTGAGGATATCTTTGCTTTGAGATACTCGTGTGAGGAAACAGTTGACATCAGACACAACTTTCATGATTCGGGGCGTCGGCGCCGTGTTGAACTTACGGTGAGCCTGGATGTCAAACCCGTGATCCTTCACCCATTTCTCCGTGCGCTCTAAATGGTCCTTCAGCGACTGTACCGCCTGGGCTCTGAACTTTGTAAGAGAGTCGCTCTCCTTCAATAGGTTGATAGCAGCGGTGATCCGTTCTCTCCGGGCTGCGATAACGTCGATAAGCTGCTGAGGGGTGAGGCCCTCCCCCGATGTTGGCAACGGCACCTCGCGCGCGGATTCTAAAAATTGCTTCCCTTTCTCGAGCAGTTCCTTCTAATTCTTGTAGTTTTTTGACAGCACTGGGGTGGCGATGCGAGCTGCTTCCCGTTGAGCGGTGTAGTAGACCGCTTTGGCTTCCGCTAAACGGTCGGCCGACGAAGGTGTCTCTATCACGTCTGTTAATGCTGCCAACGAAGTGAAGCCAATGGTATCTCAGATTCGAGCCAACTTCGTTGAGGGATGTGCAGTTACCTCCAAGAGCCGAGAGTTCGGCATTTGCAATAGGTAGTCCGCCTCTGCCAGCGATCCTGTTCCTTCAACAACTTCTTCCGTCCTATTTGTCTCTGCATAGCCGCTCTGTCCAGCTTCATAATACTCGTGAGGCTGAGTATGATCTTCCTCTTCGCCGGTTCCAGAGAAAGTGCTGCCCTGCACTACGTCGTGCGTCGCGTTTGTCATCGAGGAAGGAAGGCGTTCAAAGATATTCATAGGAGCGAAAAAGAAAGGAAACCCCGTATATCACCAGCTGGTCAACAATGAAGCTGCGATTCACTCACCATTCGAGTTCTTTTCGGAGCCGAACGTCGTGAGGGCGTCGATGACGCAATCCCCGCCAATCTTGTTCGTCAATTTCGGCCCATGGTGCCATTGAACGGCCGGAAAGAGCTGAGATAGAAGCCTAAGAACTTCTTCATGGGAGAGGGAGGAAAGACTAGTGTCGTCCGAATGGTCGTATAGCAACAGATAGTTCGATGTCGTGGTGGATTGCCCAGCCGGTTGGCAGGGGATTTGACGAAAGATGTTTCTAGACAGGAGAGAATTCATGTTACAGAAGGTACCCGGGCAAATGAAAGCTTTCGTTAGATGAACGCACGCGTTATGGTGCGGACGAGGAACCATTTCATCCAACACGAAGAACTGGGCGGGCTGGATGGCTGAGTTCGTGTCCGTGACACCGTATAAAGCTCTTTCGAACAGCTGTTTGAGAGTGGGCGTCATAGAGTCGAGCATGTGTTGGACGGACTCGGTCATTGTGGTGATGGTGAAAGGTGCAGGATGGTTGTTGGTGAATAGAAATTCCAACTTGTGGCTTGATCGCGCGAGTCACCTTGGACCTCCGTCAAACAACACCCTGGCGCGTCACTTCCATAAGTATTAGAAGCACCTATGCAAACAAGAAGCGGAGATCTCGGTTTGGCCTGCGGGGATGTTCCAACTTACGGAAGTCCGGTGCCGGTCATCCGAGGCCAAGCCATGTATTTCCCAATTAGAAACAAAAACGACCTCCGGTGATCTCAACAATGCTTAGCACTCGAGCTAACTCGATCCCCTCTTTCTTCTTTTCACAATCGGCTCATGAAGTACCAAGGTGACTCCCCTGCTTCACACCGCCGTTACAGATACACACCAAAGCGCTCTATTTATTGGGCCGGGAACCACGCGACTTCTCGCTCGAATCACCAGCACAAGGGGAGCGAGGCCATGTTCGGGACCCGAACATGCCGAGAAAGTGTGCGAAAAGCCTCCACATGTTCGGAGCATGTGTGTATCCGGAAAACGCCCATAAAACTACCTGGATGCGTATCAAACCTGGGCGAAACATGAAGCAAATTTTCCTCATCTTGGATATGTACTTGGTTCATCTTCCATTTCGGAACGTGCCCGGATGACGCCTCAAATATTTTCGATGCATGCGTGGATTATCGGAGATGTTGTACACATATTTAGAGAATCGGCACGCCATGTTCGATGCGTATTGGTAACCCGAATATAACGTGTACACGCACAATATTCGCCACCGAAATGCTGGCGGTGTCTGACTTTTGCCTATGAGAAGTGGAGAATATGACCAGTTCTTGACAGCAAACATCGTTCACATTCAAGACATGTTTAGTTGGTCAATACATGAGAAATATGTCCCTTAATCCCTGGAAACACGCACAGAGCTCGGTCAATAGTCTGGGCGTGTTTCCCTTGTGTTTAGTAAGTATTCCGGGCGCCTCTCGAAAGGAAATACGGCGCAAACACACCTCAAAGATGGATAGAACCTCCTCCGTGTTTCACGAGTGTTCAAGCTATGCTCTTGTCGTTTTATAAGTGCTTTCTTTGTGTTAACATGCTTTGAACACCCGCCGTTTTTCTACACACTTTCTGCACGTGTTCATGTCTCGAACATTGCCTCGCTCCCCTTGTGCAGCCGCGTCGTTCGGCTAACGATAGGAGCCAAGCCATACACCGAGGGAAAGTTCACTGGATATAGTAAATAACAATTCTAATCAACCAAGGAGTACTCGTGGCCCGGACTGCCCTGAGACCTTGCTAATGTTGCTGTCGAACCCGCTTGTCAGAGAGCCAACATATTCACCGCCGCGTCTTGTCGATTACACCACATTTCCCCGCGTTGTCGGATGCACGATAAACTCTGGTACCGGAGCTCTAGGTCTTCGTATACTTTTCTCTCCCGGCTCGACTCGAGATGACCGAGGAGTTGGATGAATCTTGAATATGGTCCAGACGCCGACCAGTCCCGAACACTAGGTGCGGGGAAAGAAGCCTTTATGTCGCGCAGAACCACCATTGTCCTCGGAATGTCGGGATGCCCGGGATCTTCTTCCATGAGCCTGGTGACAGACTCGAGATACAGCAGCAAGGGAGAACCGATTAATCCCCACGGGTTTCTAAATCGTGGCAAGAGTCAAGTTTGACTCGAGTCAGTCACTCGGCTCCATCACAGGACCCTTCATACGTACTGGGATGATCCGAAATTGGTTTCCATGAGTGGCATGGTAGTTCTGATGTATCGCTCGAGGGGCGGACCGACCAAAGTCCACATCTGCCTGCAGGACGGTAAAAGTCAAGTCAGATTTAAGTTAGTGGATCGGCAGGACAAAGAACAAAATAATGACATTCTTGGGACGTACTGGGAGGAATCCGTTCTGTTGCTGAAAAAGTTTGCTACCGACTGGACGTATCGATTTTGGTAGTCCCTTCCACGTCGGCGGTCCATCATCGAAAGGTCACCGGATCGAATCCAACGTTCGATTGAGAGAAGGTGATCACCGACGTGTTCCAAAACCGCCAGCTGATCAGGGATGGAAACCTCCTTCCTCTCTGGTGACAGCCAAAACTCGAATAACCAGGCGTAAATTTCGTAGTCAGGCTTCCACTCGCTTTTCCACCGAGCGCTCACGGTAGCGAGGGCCCTCAAGATCGTTTGAAACATTTGCTGCTCAGATCTAGAAGGTTAGGAGTAAGGACTGGATAGTACCGGAGCGATCGCCAACTGCACTTACGCCTCCCGGTACGCGGCAAAGAGCAACCTCAGGTAGTCCCAGTAAAACATGGGGTTTGAATCGTTCCGTTGCTTGAGAAGTTGCATCATCGAAGCCACCATAAAACCCAGTCTCAAGTCAGCAGTCGCCGCCGACATTCTCATCGCACACTTGAAGGCGGTGTTGAGTTGTAATCGTGTGGGTTTCTTGGTACTGTCGATAATTGCGTAAGCAACTATGATCGAAAATAAAAGAGGTGCGCAATGGGAGCATCCATCACAACTTGTATCGAAGGCGATGACGCTCGCCTGGTGCAGCTGGTCCATCTGGTCAAATGGGATACCTAGACTTTCGGATGCATTCAATTGATCATCGAGAGTGATATAAGGGTCGGAACAGGTGGAAAACATGATGTGTAACAGTGACAGGGAGAATATTTTAGATTCAATGAATGAATATGGACTACTTGTTTTCCGCTGATGGGTTTGACGGAGGGCCGCTTGCGCTAGGCTGGACAGACGGGTGCAGAATTCTTCATCCTTGCCAAGGGAAGACAGCATGCGTACATCTCGAGTGATGTAAATACCAACTGCAGAATAAATCAGTGCGTTTTGGTCCTCAGACGTGCAGATCACCCGTTTGACGGCCCCAAACTTCAGCTCACCGGGATCCTCAGGTGATCGGGCTCCCGCTGACATGCACCACCGATAGCTCCAGGTGAATATCATAGAGCACATTTTCACAACCTCTGAGGGGCGTTTTATATTGAAGAGCGACTCTCTCTGAGGCTCTGCAACACCGTGTGGAAGAAAAAAGCGTCTCGCTTTCCAAGTAACATTGATTAGGTGTC
This sequence comes from Tulasnella sp. 417, assembly GCA_019633465.1. Classification (NCBI taxonomy): domain Eukaryota; kingdom Fungi; phylum Basidiomycota; class Agaricomycetes; order Cantharellales; family Tulasnellaceae; genus Tulasnella; species Tulasnella sp. 417. The sequence goes on from WSTY01000075.1 coordinate 24,358, forward strand.
CTATGGCAACAATGACCACCATGAGACAGCTATATCCAATCCATATGACAGCAGCGGCGATCGCAGATACCGCCCGTCGCGCCATCCGGAACAGGGGCAGTTTGAATGGGCACCATGGATCAAACTCGCTACATGCTGACATTACAATAATAGTCGCTCCCGTACCGCACAAAAGCGGAGTAATGATGCGGTTTAGGGATCGGCTCAAGGTCCCGAGGTATAATGCGAATGCAATGCAAAATATTGCCAAGCCTAGTTGCAGCATACTAGGGACCACATCATCGAGGACCAGCTCGAGCTGCCATCGCTTGGCCCCAAGGTACCGTCGGAGTCGTTCCCATCGTTGATACTCGGGTCCACCACTGACACGCTTGCGATAGTAAACTAGCCATTGTTGCCCGAGAACGGACAAAAACGATGAGAGGAGGGCGAGCGTCAAGCTCACAGAGAAGAGGGCGTTGATTGGGTAAATACGTGGAGGCGGCGTAAACGATGCGGAGGGAAGATCAGCAGCTGAAGTGATACTGCCATTACCACCTAGTGCGATTTGCAGAAGAAGGGCGTTGGTGTCATCCGCAGGGTCGGCGCTCATTCGAGGGAGAGTGAGCGCCAAGAATGCGGAGTTGACCCCAGCGAAGAGACCTGCCTAAGCGAAAGAATTCGGTTAGGGTGCACAGCAAAGAACTAAAACAAAGCAATAGATACAAAGATGAGAATGCCATCGAGCTGCGCTTTGAGACTCTTGACGAGTTCGTCGTCGGATTCCTCGGCCAATTCATCGTAGTACTTATAGAATCGGCCGCCGTCTTCTCCAATCTCCTTCGGAATCTCTGGCAGTTCTGTCAATTTCTCTGGCGAACTAGTTGACATGATGATGAGGGCGGTTGGTGGTTGAAGGTGAAATTTGAGGCGGTCCCACAACGGCACGTTGCCCCTAAAACGAGAGACATCGAGCCACCAATTAAGTTCGACCCCGATTATGCAATTGCCATCCTGTCTCGGCGCTCTGCCTTGCCGCTTCACGAGCTTTGTTGTTGGCTAACCAAGCACAGCAACCCCAATGCATAGGATCGCTGCGGTATATATGAGGCTTCCGGGGTTAATAGGATGGGGAGGGGTGGAGCCGCAGATCACGTGTCTGGGAAAATGAAATACGAAACTGGACTGACAGACCACTTCTCTTCCTCCCCACATCATGCTCAGCCCATCACTCAACCTTTCCCTGCTGTCTCTACTCACTCGCTCACCACCCTCCTTGACAACTTTCGAGTTTGCCAGGAGTATTCCAGTCTCCCAATGGGTTCGATGGACGAGAACGCCCCCGGTCAGAAACCTGTTCCAAGGCGCTCCAAGCGCTGCAACGATGACCCAAACCAGCTCAAGACCAATCAAAAGAACGGCCCATCTAGTCGAAGCGAGCCGACAATGTTCGACAGGCATGACAATACCGTTGGGTCCGTTGGGGCAAGAGGGAGAGGATGTCTTTAACAGATCTAACCGCACTCACCAGGTGGTTAGCTTTCTTCGCGCCAACATCTAAGCTACGTAGTCGTCGCCCGAGTAGCTGGGTTGGCTTATACGTCTCACATCCTGCTCGCTAGGTTCCACCATCTTCAACAAGGTATTCCTTGAGCGGCACACTTTTTTATCGTTCACTCAGACACGAAGTCAAAACCGTTCCGTGAGGCGCGAACCAAGGTTTCCAACGCCGGAGACCCAAGGCTATCGATAGAAAGCCACACGAGACCTATCTCCGATCGTCAAGCAAACTCGCTCTGCTCGGATCACGGGCGAGTCGTGTTGGAGGCACAACAGTCCTTGCTCGGCACTCAGTCATCGACCCGATTGTCCCAGACCCGTCGATTAAACGCGCCCGACACCCCAAACATCTCGCTAACGCCTGACGAAGACCTGATTCAATACACCCGTCACACCGCATGCCCATCCCCTGGTCCCTGACTCCAAGGAGATTGGCTTGGCAGCGTGAACACCCAGGCCACGCTTCTGAATCTGACTACTCTAGGATATCGAAATGTCGCAGGCGCGGGAGCCAAGACGCACGAAAAGGAATATCAATCGAAGAGGAGAGCAAAGGGATTAACGAGGACGTTTTCCAAGCTGACAGGCTACCCAAGACTCCGCGTCGCTCGGCGTCTACAGGAACAACGCCGTCACTTTTGCTGGGGGCGAAGCCATCCTCACGAAGAAAAGAAAGCGCCAAGAAACCGGTGACGTGGCCTGGAAGAACGGAGGCAGAAGATGAGTATACCTCGTTGTTCGCTTTCTCATTTCACTTCTCCGGGCCTTCGGTGTTCACATCGGCCTTGTCTGCATCTTTTACGAGCTTCACTCTTTCCTTCATCTGCTTCGCCAAAATCTACGCTTTTCTTCCTATTACAACCGTTCGCGACCAGCAAAGTCCACACGGCCTTCGACGAAGCTAGTTTGGGGGTCAAGAACGGATAGAAGGACGCATGGGGTAGGCTGCTCTGTCGAGAAGAAGAACGAGGAAACGTTGGGATAGGTGGTGATGCTGCGCAATTCTGGGAGGGCGTTGGTGATGTGAGAGCGGGGTGATTCGGTTCCTTCGACCGCCTCTCGGTCCAGCCCGCCAACCACCGTGAACTGAACGTATATGTTAGTGGTTAACCAAGTCATAGGTTAAGATAGAAAGACACAACTGTATAAGCATCTATAGATAAATATATCATCAGGAAGTCTGACAGTTCGTTTTGGGTTCGTTCGACTCGTTTTAGCTCCATCGTTTAGTTAGGCCGAACGTACGATATGCTATGTCATTGCAAATCGGCTCGATCCGAGAACACTCCTTCTTCAACTCCTTTAGTTCGGCCAAGCCGTTTGCCCTGTTCCCCTAAATCCTCCGGCTTTGTCTTCAATTAGAGGCCTTTCAAGCGTTCGACAGTGGCGAGAATGACCGAGTTGCTCGCGTCGGCTGTTACAGATCGCAGGTTGCCGTCAGCTGCAGCTTGGGAATCTCTTTTCGTTCGTCCTGTCTTGCCCTTCTTGTGAACTCCCACGCCGGTTGAGGATATCTTGGCCTTGAGGGACCCGTCTGAGGAAACAGTTGACGTCAGACACCTCTTTCATGATTCGGGTGTCGGCGCCGTGTTGAACTTACGGTGAGCCTGGACGTCAAAGCCGTGATCCTTCGCCCATTTCTCCGCGCGGACTAGATGATCACTTGGCGACTGTACCGCCTTGGCTCTGACTTGTGTAAGAGAGTCGCTCTCCTCCAATATGTCGATAGCGACGGTGGATCCGTTCTCTCCGGGCTGCGAAAAGGTCGATAAGTTGCTGATGGGTAAGGCCCTCCCCTGATGATGGCAACGGCGCTTCGCGCACGGATTGAAGGAATTGCTTCCCTTTCTCGAGCAGTTCCTTTTAGTCCTTGTAGGTTTTTGACAGCACCGGGATGGCGATGCGAGCCTTCCCGTTGAGCCGCGCAGATCGCTTTGGCTTCTGCTAGACGGTCGGCCAACGAAGGTGTTTCTATCAGGTCTGTTGATCCTTCCAACGAATCCAAGCCAATAATATCTCAGATTCAAGCCAACGTTGTTGAGGGATGTGCAGTTACCTCCAAGAGCCGGGACACCAGCATTTGCAATGACTGCTCCGCCTTCCGTCAACGATCCTGTTCCTTCAACAACTTCTTCCATCCTGTTTGTTTCTCACACCCTCTCCATTTAGCCTTATGATAGTTGTGAGGCTGAGAATGATCTTTCTCCTCGCCCGTTCCAGAGACAGTACCGCCCTGCCCCACGTCGCGCATCGCGTTTGCTATCGAGAAGGAAGACCCAAGAGTTCAAAGCGTCCATGGGAGCAAAAAAAGAAGAATGAAAGGGGTATATCACCAGCTGGCCAACAATGAGGCTGCGGCTCACTCACCATTCGAGTCCGTTTCGGAGCTATACATCTTGAGGGGGTCGACGACGCAATCCCGGTCAATCTTCTTCTTCAACTTCGGCCCATGATGCCACTAAAGGGCCGGAAAGAGTTGAGATAGACGCCTAAGAACTTCTTCATGGGAGAGGGGGGGGAGACTGGTGTCGTCCGAATGGTCGTATAGCAATAGATAGTTCGATAGTTCGATGTCGTGCTTGATTGGCCCGCTGTTTGGCAGACGATTTGACGAAAGAGGTTTCTAGATGGGAGAGAATTCATGGTACAAAGGTTATCCGTGCAAATTAAAGCTTTAGCTGGGTGAACGCACCCTTTATCATGGGCTGACGGAACAATTTTTTCCACCGCGAGGAACTGGGCGGGCTGGATGGCTGAGTTCCTGTCTGTGACACCGTAGAAAGCTCTTTCGAATAACCTTTCGAGGGTGGGCGTCATAGAGTCGAGTGTTTGTTCGACGGATTCGGTCATTGTTGGTGAATAGTAATTCCAACTGTGGCTTGGGTGCGCGCGCGTGGCCTTGGAGGTCCTTCAACAAACACCCTGGCACGTCACTTCCCCAAACATACGAGAAGTTGATACCAATTTATCAAAGTTCGATGTCGAGCCCCGACCCCAAGCCATTCATTTCCCCATTAGTAAGATAAACGACCTCCAGGGATCTCGACTACAGGTGTATCCAAAACCAAGTCTATAGACTCGACGCTGATTTCTTGTTTACACCGTTGGCTCATGTATTTCCAAGGTGGTGTGGCTCACATCCCTATTGGAGATGTCTTCATCATCAAAGACTATATAGCAATGGGCTAGAAGCCACGCGAAGCACACTTTCAGGAGCTTCTGGTATCGACCCTCCGCCCTATCACGTTGTCCGGCTGTTTTCGGAGCCAAGTCACACACCAGGGGCAAGCTCTTCGGATGTAGTAAATTAAAATTCTACTACTCATGATCCAAACTCCTCCGAATAAATCACACCTATCCCACCCAACCCGCCAGTCAGAGAGCAAGCATCTGTATTGCTGGCTCTGGTTGACTATACCACATTTCTCCACGCTTTTGAATGCAAGATAATCTCTGGTAGCGCAATCCTAAGCCTTCTGATGCCTCCCTTGACCAGATTGACTCGACATAGCTGAGAAGTTCGCCGAATTTTGAATAAGCCTTAGATGAATCGAGCTCTGAGGGCGCAGGTCTCGGGAAAGAAGACTTTATATGTCGGAGGAGGACTGCAGTTCCAGGATTCGCGGAATGTCTAGGATCAGTTTCCATCTGCTTCCTGACATAATCAAGGTAGCGAGCCATGGAGGCACCAATCACGCTCCATTTGTCTCTAAATTACATGACAAAAAATCGTGTCAGAGTTCGGGTGGTGGTTCGTCATGGGGGATCGAATCGCAAGATCGTGTTTACGTACTTATGGGCTTTGAAAGAGGCTGCAGCCGACTGGACGTATCGGTTCTGGTGGTCTCTTCCATGTTGTCGATCAGTCCCCGGGCCGTTCTTGTCTCGGATCCGCTTCTCGATTGAGAGAAGATGGTCGCCGAATCGTTTCAAAACGGCGTCACGGTCAACGGTGATCCCATCTCTTTCAAATAACAAACAAAGCTCAAATAGCCGGACGTAGATTTCGTCGCTGGGCTTCCCTGCCCAGTCTTCCCAGTGGGTGACCCCAGTATCAGGCGCAGTGGGCACAGTATCAAGCGCTGTGGAGATCGTTTTAAACATATCGGCTTCAGACCTAGGAAGGGGGAGGGGTCAGGACTCGATCAGACTGCAGAGATTTTCCGAGGGTACTCACTTCAATCGGTATGCGCTGAACAGCCCTTCAAGAAGCTTGGATCGTTCCCAAGTGCCCAGGCTTTGTGGTTCTACATCGTACCACTTCTTTGAACATATAATCACCGAGGCCACTACACATCCTAGTCTCAAATCCTTGGTCTGTGTCAAGGCCCTTGCTACGCCCTGAAAAGCATCCTTGAAGTCTGTAGGTTGTGTGGCGTTCAACCCTTCAGCTACAAGATTGACAACTCTCATAGAAAATTGGAGGGTCTTGCAATGGGAACATTGATCGCAGCCTCCGGAAGTCATGCCTCTTCCGCGGTGGCTTAGATCGCGGATGTCGTCTACTGAGATCCTAATCCTAAGGTCGGCCAAAGCGATCATTATGCCCTTGTTCTGCTCGCGCCAGCTAAATTTCTGGATCGAACCGGTGGTAATAAGGAAATGGAAGAAGGTGGTGGAAAATACTCTGGATTCTATGGACGTGCTACGACCGCCGCTCTGCCGGCGCTTAGGGTCATTAAACCCTGCCCGACACAGCTGAAACATGCGCTCGCAAAATACTCGATCCTTTGCAAGAGACGATAAAGCCGGTTGATTCTGAAGGGCCTGAAGATTAATTGCAGAGTAAACCAGTGCGTTTCGGTCCTCAGACGTGCATATTACTCTTTTGAGGGCTTTGGCTTTGAGGACATCTGGCTCCTCAGACGTTCGGGTTCCCACCGGAAGGAACTTCTTATAAGCAGGCTCCGGTCCTGCAGTGAGCAATGTCATAAGCTCCTTGGCCTCATCGCTCTTGATCCCCCTCCAATCGCTTTGGCTCCCGTTTTCGAGATCAGATGAATGATGAAAGAATTGGGGAGCGGTGATGATGCTTGTGCCTATGAGACGCGAGATTGCGAGACTGGACTGTCCGACCCATGCAACAGCAGCAACAATCGCACACACACCGGGTCGTACTATACGCGACCAGGGAAGTTTGAATGGGCACCACTCATCGAACGCCACGCATGCTGATAGCCCGAGAATGGCCGCCACCGCAATCCACAAGAGCCGAGCAATAATACGGTTCAACGAGCCATTCAAAGTTTTGAGGTATAATGCAAATGCAATACAAAAGATCACCAAGCCCAGTAGCAGCAGGCTAGGCACCAGGTTGTTGAGAACCAGTTCGAGGCCCCACCGTTTGGCCCCGAGGTAGCGTCGGAGTTGGTCCCATCGTTCAGACTCTGGCCCGCCACCGCCCCGCTTTCGATAATATACTATCCACTGTAGCCCAAGAACTGCCAAAATTGACGACAGAAGAGTGAGCGTCAAGCTCACGGAGAAGAGAACATTGATTGGGTAAATGTGAGGGGGAGGCGTGAACGATGCGGATGGGAGATCTCCAACTGAAGTGATATTGCCATTACCGCCCAGCGCGATTTGGAGTAGAAGGGCATTGGTATCCTCTGCGGGGTCCGCGCTCATTTGAGGAAGAGTTAAAGCCAAGAATGCAGTAATGACGCTAGCGAAGAGACCTGCCTGAGTGGGAGAGACTTAGTCAGGACATATAGCAACGAATGAACAAGAATGAATGGATACAAAGATGAGCATGCCGTCAAGCTGTGTTTGGAGACTTTTGACGACGTCTTCGTCGATTTCGTCGGCTAATTTGTCGTAGTACATAAAGAAGTTACCCTCGTCGTCTCCAAACTCCTTAGGAATATCCGGCATTACTGTCAGTTTTTCTGGTAAACGGGTTGCCATGATGATGAGGGGAGTTGGATCGTGGTTCAAGTTGAAATGTGACTATGCCAGACGGTCTCGGGGTGGCTTGAGTGGCGTCCGGGTGTGGCTTGCTCCTTGTGAACTTTCTAGGAGTCCAAACTCTACTTACCCTTAAGATCTTGATTCCATTCACGCATTGAGCGCGGGTATCCCTGAGCCCAATAGACTTAATGGTTTTCTGCTCGCCGCGTCGACGATTGTGAATTGGGCGGTCTCGTTAATTATTTTAAAATAGCAGATATTCGAGCCAAGATAACTTGGGTATTCAGCAGGTATGAATAAACTCAAAAAATGGATGAATGTAAAGGAGTGGAAGGAGAAGCACGCGGTTCGGGTATCAGACAGATACGAGAGGGGCAGAAGAGAAGGAGAGGAGAGAGACATGAAGGGACAAAGATGAAAGAGGGAGAGGGAGAGATCTACGTTTAGGTGGCTGTAGGTAGTGATACAGTAGGCCATCGACGGAGAATGTATTTTTTTAGTGAAGGAGTTATTACGAAAGCTGTCAGGTTGTGCGAGGCTAACCGAACCCAATACTTTGTTGACGTCGTTCGCGGTACCTCGGAACATTAGATGGATTCGTACGAGCTCATGTGACGCATGTCGGGCCTGTCGTTCCGCGGCTGTTTAGTTTGAGGTGAGTCCAAGTGCAACAAGGTGGCATTGAGGGAACCAAGGCAAAATGTAGGGGGGAAGGGCAGAAGAAAGGAAGGGAGGCCAGCACGTCGAAAGTGAACAGGGCCAGACGCGACAAACGAAGAGAAATCAAAGAGTAAAAGGGGCGTAGACAACGAGAAGAACGAGGAAGAAGAAGTAAAACAAAAGAAAGACGGGAGTGAAATGGAGACTAGGATAGTCATGGGCGCTTGATGGCACGCTAAATGCAGCTCATCCATTTACCCTTCTTATAACTACATAAGCAATTGCTAATACGATGTAACGGAGCCCGGCGTGAAAGAAGAGGAGGGCGGAGCGTGATCACTGCAGGAAGGACGAGCTCGGCGAATCGCGTCGCCACTGCCTCTAGTGGCTGATACCACTTTTTCATTGTTGTCACGGGTGTTTATATACAGCGGTGATGTCGGTAACCGCGGGCAGGCCGAGTCGAACTCAGTTCGAGTTAAAAGGTTGATGATCTCGGTCTTCAACCGGCTATCTCGAAGCGAAATAAAGCCGGAAGCACGGCACACCTCGCAACAGCAGAGGACTCAGTTCCGGTCAGCGACTGCAAGGAAACAGTAATATACTTAACCGATTTATGTATGGTCTCCATAAAGGGTACTGGGGTAGAATATAGCAATCCGGGTGCCTGGGGGATAGCTGACATGGACTATGGAGGGCCACTGGCTGTTCAGGGCAAGTACTCCCGTCACCATCTTTAATGAGCTGTAGATCTAAGTGCAGCTCCATGGGCGCAGGCCGATCCAATATTCGCTATCTTAAACTATATGTATCTGGGCCATGAAAGAGGGTCAAGTTGATCTGTACGTTGTTTTTGCACCTTGACCGGCTTAGCCATACATCGCATGGCTCGGAAAATAATGCAAATCTGGAGCTTTACTGACCGTCCGTTTCCTCCCATTCTCGCAGTCGATGACGAGCGATCAACCAAGACGATCGACAAGAGTGCCGGTGCTTCACCCGTGAGTCTCACCACATCAGAAGTCGCCTCATACATGTAGCGCACATCAATCATGCAGACCCAAACACCTTTGCACTCCACCCGTTCTACGCGTGGCCCTGAGATCCGGGCTAGTCAAAGCTAAGTGACTATTTGGTATCTTTATCATTGCTGTCGACTCAATGGCTAGCCTGCCTTGCTAGCTCGTATGATACACGGGACATATCTCAGACGAGAACCTTTTAACTTTAGCCGCCAATTTGGACGGTGGAGAGGCACCAGTGCGCCGTCTGTACCTATGTACATCAAAAACCTCTTGCCGTGCAGCTGGTGTCGAGTCCAGTCCAACATTCCATGGCATTCCGCGAGTTTCGATTTCTTTCTTCTATTATTCCACGATAATACTAAATCCTGCTTTGCCGCTCGTAATCACACTACATTCCGGTGATTCTTTTTTTCTATCGATCTATTATGTGATCCGATCTCCTGACTCCCTTTTGGAGGTAGCGCGGGGGTATAACGCCGCCTGTTGTGGCCCCCCAAAATGAGCCGTGAGCGAGGACATAATATTTCATAAGGACTGGTCATAAAATATTAAATATAAAGAACCATGAAATGGAAAAGCCATACTAAAGGAGCGAGCGTAGGCGTGTGACGTCACTGCAGTGATACTTGAGGTTCTCACCTGGAGGCTGTGCAAAGGCATGAGGATCACACACACCTTCTGTATCGCAGTTTCGCGGAGTACACATCGGTCTGCATTGAAACGGCACCTCCGGGCTCCCTAGCCCCTATCAAAACCCCCCTGTGCTTTTGGAGGACTTGGGCATAGTTTTGCCATGTCCAAACGCTCCAATGCCTGCGACAAGGAGACTCGAAGTACCAAGCAGACAAGCGAACGGTGTGCAGTTAGCCTTCGCGTACGGGTAGTTGGTTGTACAGACCTCCCCGCTAAAGACTGGCTCAGGAAAAGTGACCCGTAAGCGGATTTCTCCCGTTTTCTACCCGAGCTAACCCTCGGGTTCTTGCCACCCCTAGCTACGTTAAGGTAAAACTAAATGGCAAAAAACACTCGACACCCGTTGTAGAGCAAGACCTGAACCCAACTTATTCCGCGGAAATGGCGACATTTGATTTTCCGATAAACCGGTTCAACGGTGTTCTAAGATTCAAAGTATGGGACCGGGATCCCATGAAGCCTGATGATTACATTGGCAAGGTCGAGATCCCGATTGACGAATGGCTCGAGGATCACGAATCCTCTCCAGCATTTCCGTTCGAGGGGCGACTGAATACGGTCGGTTACACCCGTTTACTAACCGCTCCCCCGCACGGAATGCTAAACCATTCTCTCTAGCCGTTCCATAAAATGATCACGTCAAAAAATGGAACTCAGGCGGGAAACATTGAACTGAAAATCGGGTCTGTTCCCGTTAGTGGCATTGTTATGCTCGAGGTCAAGGGTGCTAAGGATCTCCCGGAGTGGAAGAATGGCAAGCTCGGGTCACGAATGACTTCTGAGTTGCATGCTTACCCTCCTTTACTGTTTCAGTACTTCGAATTGGTCTTGACATGGATCCCATCTGCAAGATTTCGTTCGCCGGAAAATCGTCTTCGACTTGTCGCGTCCGCAACTCCCTCAAGCCAGTCTGGAATCATAAACTTTTGTTGCGCGTTCATGAATCCGAGGCCAACCTCGATGTTAACATTGATCTGTTCGATCATGATAAAATTACCTCAAGTGACCGGATTGGGAGGGCGTCGTTACCTCTTCCAGACTTGATAGCTGAGGGGCCAAACCTTGACCCCGAGACGATGATATACCGTAAATTGGCGATAACGAAAGAAGAAGATATCCCAGAATCCGAGCTCCAAATTAAGGGAGACCGTTTAGGACCCGAATGCGCGCCTGTTGTGATAGTCCGGTGCGTGATCCCGCAGTCACTTGCGGGATCTGATGACTAATTCGTTAGTCATACGCAGAGCCCAGTATTTACCGTATGGCGCCCTCCGTCAAATGTTCTGGCGCCAGCTTCTGGTTTTGTATACCAAATCTCAAGATGGTCCGGCTTCGCGTCCTGCGTTGGAAAGGATGCTGCTCTCCCTTGGATCAAATCCAAGCCCGGAGACAATCGCCAACTTCTTCAACGGATCCCAGGAAAGAAACCTTACATTCGATGAAGTTATCTTACGTCTTGAAGATGCAGTACAAACCCCCCAGAAGTCGCTCAAGTGCGTCGGGGCGGATATGGTGTCAGTCTCGGGATCGGATTCAACTATCCATGACATTGTTGAACGCGTTCTTTGCACCGACACTTGTCCGCTCTGCAATTCGTCAACGGGAGAGAGGGATATCGTGACGCATACGGCTGTCTGCCCAAGTAAGGATTGGGTGGAGTTGTGGTGAACAAACCTCCCCGGGTCGATGCACCAGGGGAATTTGTGGTGTCGGAGGCAGCTGGCTGTCTGTTGGATTCTAAGTCGTGCCGAAGGTCAATGCCGATGCCGAAGCGAGCGCCTAGCGTTCAATTATGTTTTTCCCATTTCCAAGGTTTCTGTTTCTATCTATGTATTCCTTTGCGATACGTTTGTATGGGTGGGGGCTTGTCCGCCGGATCGCAACTCTCTTTCTCCTTTTCACAGTAAAGCTATTCACGCCGCCTTTCTAAATAGTCTCATGTACGCGCGTTAGCTCGCACTCACTCGGATACCTCGGGCAATACCCGTCTCGCTGATATATGCCTATTCTCTATATTGGTTTCATTACGTTCTCTTCCGACTCTTCATATTCGTTCCAAGTCCATAACGAGGACGACCAGCCACTTGCCATTCCAAGGAGAGTGGCTTGACAGAGGGAACTCCCCCGACACTTATCCGATCCGATTGTGCGGGACCCCAAACTATCGCAGGCGCGGGAGCAAAGACACACTAACGGGAATACCATTTGAAGAGCAGAGAAAGGGGATTAATGAGGCCGTTTTTGAAGCTGACAAGATGCCCAAGACTCCACATCTGTCGGTGCCCCGCACCAGGAACAATGAGGTCACTTTTACCCAGGACGAAGCCATTCTCATGAAGAAAGGGCGTGCCAAAAATCCGTGAGGTGACCTGGAGGTACGGACGCAGGAGGTGAGGATATCTCATTGTTCGCTTGTTTTACTCTCCGGTCTCGACCACGTACCGTTTATGACAGCTCGTATTGAAAGCAAAGACGCTCCCCTGGTGCAAAGGGTCAATTTGGGTGAATGGTGTGCTTAGCCTTTTCGATACCCCATCACTCTTGTACAAGAAATAAGGGTTGGAATAAGTGGAGAATACGACGTGGAAGAAGGGGGTGGACAGTAGCCTGGCTTTCTATAGATTGCCTACGGCTGCCCGTCCGTCCGCTTTGGGCGTCACTCAACGCTCGTTGATACAGATTGGACAGGCGGGTACAAAGTTCTTGATCCTCTGGGAGAGAATATCAGGCGCGTTTGTCTCGAATGACTTGAAGATTACTCGCCGAGTAAATCACTGCAGACGACCCCCCGACGTGCACATCACTCTCTTGAGAGCTTTGATTTTCAGGTCATCAGGATCGTCGGCTGGTTGGATCCCCGCCTGCTCGAGCCACCGACGCATTCGGGCGAATGCTGTAGCGCACCTTGATACAAGCTTGCGAACGCCTTTAGCCGGAATTGCCTTCGAGTACCGCCATTCTACAACGTTGGGTGAATGACAAAGGAGTATCGCTCGCCATATGGCATTGATTAAATTCGAGGTGACGAAAAGCAGTGCCATGCCGCCACGAAATACGAGCCATGGAACAAGGCGAGAGTGGCAGGGGCCGTAGTTCTTGTTCTGCGCGACAACGGTCGTTTGAATGGGCACCACGAATCAAATGCGCTGAATGCCGACATTGCAACAATCATGGCTGATGCAAGGAACAAAACCGAAGAAACGATGCGGCTCAGGGACTGACTCAAGGTACCGAGGTATAATACAAATGCGATGCAAAATATCACTAGGCCTAGCTGCAGCAAACTCGGCACCAGATCATCGAGGACCAGTTTGAGCCACCATCGCTTGGCCCCGAAGTACCGTCGGAGTTGCTCCCACCGTTGATACTCGGGTCCACCACCGCCCTGTTTGTGGTAGTGAACTATCCATTGCTACCCGAGAACGGCCAAAAATGACGAGAAGAGTGCGAGTGTCAAGCTCAGCCAGAAGAGAACCTTGATAGGGTGAGTCTCCTGAGAGGAAAATGACGCGGATGGAAGATCTGCCGTTGAAATGATAGTTTCATTGCCGCCGAGGGCGATTTGCAGCAGAAGGGCGTTGGTGTCGTCCGCGGAGTCAGGCCCCATCTGGGGTAGGGTTAATGCCAAGAATGCGGAATTGACTCCGGCAAACAGCCCCGCATAATTGGAAGAAGCTTTATTAGAGCCCATAGCGCAGAATTAACAGAACTTGAAGGATACAAAGATGAGGATGCCGTCGAGCTGCGCTTTGAGACTCTTGACGAGATCTTCGCCAATTTCTTCAGCGAATTCGTCATAGTATCTGTAGAAATAACTCCCGTCGCCTCCAAACTCCTTAGGAATATCTGGCATGGTTGTCATCTTTTCTGGCAAACGTGTGACCATGATGGGGCTGGTCGGTAGCCAAAGTCGGAACGTGGCTCTGTCGCGCGGGTCCAATTGTCCAATTGTCCAATTGCGGTTTCGACTTAAATTCCGCACCCCCTTTCATGGTTACGACGATTCGAACTCTCTATCCTGCATATACCTGGAGTTCCAGTGTAAGCTTGGGTATAATAAAGGGGTTACAAGACAACCAAAGCCCAACTAATCCCTCTGAGCCCTCTGAGACTGTCTGAAACTGTCGGTGAGACGAGAAAGGCAGTGCCCCAAGCCAGTGGCAGGGCTTCGGCGCCCGATTATTTAATTGTGACGTCACACCTCGTGATCTTCCATTCACTCACGCTCAAGACCTCGAGACCGGTCACCGGGGTCCGGGGATGTGGAGGACATGTGCTCGGACGATCTTCCCCTCAAGTGGGGCAGTTTGAAGAAGTATGGCTGTACCGTCAACATTCTAACTGGCGTGCATTGTTTACTGGGAGACTATGGCAAGGCATGAGGATCCCTCGTGGCAGCGCCTATTTGTTGCTTGCGGCGGTTTGCAGGCGGAGATGCAGTTCGAATTGAAACGCCTACAGCCCAGAGCCCGGACGACTCGTTACAGCCCACCCAGACACTCGCAGCACTTCGATATAGTCTCACTATGTCCAAGTTCATCGGCAGACGTAGTCGAACCAACAGCCAAGCACCAACCCCTGGCGAGCATCCCGCGGTCATCCTTCGAGTGCAGGTGGTTGGAT
>WSTY01000076.1:15282-38563 GCA_019633465.1 Tulasnella sp. 417
TTTGGCTCTTTGAACTGATCATCGTGTGGTTCAGAAATGAAAATCACGCGAACGGCACTGGAACGTCCGACCGCTTTACCTGGGCCGTATCATGGATTCTTCTCATTTCCAGTTTCAAAGGGGGGTTACAGTGGGGTTGCTGTATACGCAGACTCCAGAACCGCCATTCCCATCAAGGCAGAGGAGGGCTTAACGGGAGCCTTACAGCCCAAACCACCGCTTTCTCCAGAGGAACGCGTCTCGTCAACCTCTTCGTACCCCGACCCTGACGATTTCGAATTCTTTCCGGAGGAGGACGGTAGTACACCAACCGACTTTGTTGCCGCGGGGATTGATTTCGAAGGGCGCGCTTTGGTCGTGGATTTTGGACTTTTCGTCTTGGTCAACGTGTACTGTCCTGCGGAAGCTTCCGAAAATCGCCTTTCGTTCAAGATGAATTTTCATCGTTTACTGGAGAAGAGGGTCCGATCGTTGATCGGAGAGGGAAGAGAGGTGATCTTGGTAGGAGATATCAATATCGCTGCAACTCCGCTCGATCATGGTGAAGGGTCATTGGCTAGTCGACAAGTAGGGTTTTACGATCACCCTCCACGCGCTTGGTACAAGAGTTTCCTGGAACCAGACGGGCCAATGGTCGACGCTGTGAGGAAATCTCATCCTGAACGCGAGGGCATGTATACTTGTAAGTCATCCAGACTCTTCTTGGTCCGTGTTTATTGAACGCTCATTCGAACTAGGCTGGAGCACCCTCCTCTCAGCGAGAGGATCTAATTATGGATCACGAATCGACTATATTCTCGTCACCAAAGGCCTCCTCCCTTGGTTCAAGTCTGGCGATATCCAAGCAGACGTCCTTGGGTCGGACCACTGTCCTGTTTACATCGACTTGCACGACGAAATCGTCCTTCCCTCTGGAGAAACTCGAACACTGATATCAGCTATGGCGATGGATAATCCGGCCCCTAGAGAACCCCCAAGGATCTGTGCCAAATTTTGGGACGAGTTCTCTGGAAAGCAAACACTTGTCTCGGCATTCTTCACGAAAAAGAAAGAGGCCGTCAGTACAGTGAATGGTGGCGGACCGAGGGTCAACCTCCCACAAGAAGTTCCCGCGTCCATGGTGGATAGCGGCATAGGCGAAACCGCGGCGGCGGAATTGGTAATGACGGAACCCAGTCCAGCTCCATCTCAAAAGGGGCTGGGAAAGAGGAAGCAGTCCCAGCCAGATGGACCTACCGCCCTGAAACCAGCGAAGAGGCCATCAGTAAAGGAACCGCCGTCGAAGAAAGTGAAGATACCAGAGGGGCAAACCAAGTTGTCATCGTTCTTCGCTCAACCTTCACAGCCGAAGAGGACGTCATCTACTGCTTCGACATCGCACCGGAGCAAGTCGCGGTCGAAAAGTAGCTCGGCGGCACCAACTCCGCCCGACACCAACTCTGCTTCCACTTCTGCCGTCCTAGAGATCATTGACGTCGACTCGGACCTGGAGATTGGCCCACATTCAAGCTCGCAAGTTCCAGTCGGCAGCTCACAGCTTTCGGAAGCTGAGCAGCTTGAAGCCGATTTGGCGTTTGCTCGTTCATTGGCTGAAGAGGACGAAGCATTGCTGAACTATTCGCCTGAGAGGCGGAAAGCCGATCCTTCAGCATGGAAATCACTTCTTGCGCCATTGGAAGCACCCCTATGCACGGTTCACAAAGAACCAAGCAAACGATTTATCGTCAACAAGACAGGGCCGAATAAAGGCAAAGCGTTCTACGTCTGTTCGAGGTGCGATACCAGCGCCTCTACCCATACTTGTCTTACTGATTATTCTGTCTGCTGCTAGACCGGTAGGACCCGGATATGATAAAGGGCGAGCAGAGCGACTTCGAGAAGAGGTGAATCCCATGTATCGATGCGACTTTTTCAAATGGGCTAGTGATGTGAGGCGGGAGGCTAAAAGGCCGTCGTAAAATGGCCTCCTGCCGTAATACCGGGGTATTTTTACCATAGCAAAGGCGTGTATCTAGTACCTTCGACGCAACCCCGGAAGAACCTGCGTGTGCCTCAGCGGGGTGTGCTTCGACTGGGGAGTCTTCACGAACTTTACTCTTATTTTTCTGCTTCTTCGTTCGTTCGTAACGGGGCGTTCGTGGCAACAATGTCCAGACGGGGTATTGGGGACGGTTGGACCCGTCTGGTGGTTGTCAAGCGCGGCGCTTCCGCCGGCGTCCGTTGCTGTGGGATTTTTTGTGCCTTAAGCGGTCTCGTCTCTCTCTCAATCATCTCTTCCCATTCCCTCCTCTCGGCCCCTGGTGCATTTCGGTCTTGTTCGATCCTCTCACTCCTTTTTCATCACTCTCTTTTCTTCACCCACAAATCTCCTGCAAAGCGGCGGAGCAGGGCAACTTTTAGCCAGTCCTTTTCCTAATTCAGCCTCACCAGTCCAAGATCAAACTTTGACACACTTGCACAATCAAGCCCGAGCGTAAGTCGTCTATACCCGGCGTGCTCGAAACAACTTGTCCATCGCGTCACGGGGAGGAATGCAAGCTGATTCTGTTGTTACGTTTGACAGCGACAATGGTTCAAATTCTTAGTCTCGCTACTCTCGCAGTCGCCCTGGTCTCGGCCACAGACGTTCTCGCTCACCCCCACCACCGCATTTCAAAGCACCGAGCCCTTGCTCGACGTGCTAGCAACCCTCTCAAGCGTGCTGCCACTAAAGCTGAAGCGTGCGCCGCAAGAGATGCCGAGCGTGCCAAGACTTCGCTCTCCGCAAGCGGCTCCGCGTCCCTGACTGTCTCGGCAACAACCAGCGCCACATCAACCCATTCGCCAAGCGCAACACCCAAGGACAAGGAGGATGATGATGACAACAAGACACAGACGACTGCCCCAGGCTTGCTCGCCGTTCTTCCTGCTAGCGGAATCCGCAAAGGCTGGACTCTCGCTGGCCCCGAATCTGCAGACGTCAAGTCCCTGACTCTCTCTGATGACCTCTTTGATATCGTAAAGGAGATTAAAAATCTTCGTCATGACGTCGTGACCGTTGATGGGAAGAAGGCTGTCCACGGTCACATGGAGAAAGGTGAGTTACCTCAGCGCATCCCACCCAAGCTTCTCATCTAATGTTCGAAATGTGTTGCGAACAGGCGCCGTGGCTCTCAATGACAGCCCAGAAGGAGGATTTTCATTCTATACACCTGGACCAAAAGGTTCTAACTTAGATCTCGACAAAGCGCGCGAGATTTCCTTTGGTTACAGCGTCAAGTTTTCTAGCGGCTACGACTGGAACAAAGGCGGAAAGCTCCCCGGTGTCTGTAAGTTATCTTGCTAATAAAATCAGGATTGGGCTAATCAAAGGGGGTTGAAGACGGAGGTGAAGACGAAGACACCGCAGCAACATGTTCTGGCGGCAGACACGACTCGGGCTGCTTCTCATGCCGTTTCATGTTTAGGGCCTCGGGTGCTGGCGAATTGTATCTCTACCTCCCGCCGGATCTCAACCGCGACAACCTTTGCGGCGACGATGGCTATGGCGAGTGCCGAGACGCCTCAGATAATGGGAAGACCTACGGCGCTTCCATCGGTACCGGTCTTTTTAAATTCAAGGCCGGTGGATGGACCGCTCTCCGCCAAGTTGTCCACCTCAACACTCCTGGCAAGAGGGATGGCTGGGTCAAAGTCTACGTCAACGGTGACTCGGACCCTGTCATCCACGTCAAAGAATTGTCATTCCGCGGCAGCGCAAAGAGCGTGTTCTACGGCATTCAATCGCAATTCTTCCATGGTGGCCACGAATCAGATGTGAGTATATTCACTTGTCTCCAGTCGTATAATGAGGGCTAAATTCGAGATTTGTGATATAGTGGGCAGCTCCCAAGGACCAGGACGCGTGGTTCGCCGATTGGAGTTTGGCAATCACTCAATACGAGGATTAATCGCATCACACAAATTCAGGCCAGGATATTGGGCCCTCTCATTATCATCGGCAAATTCTACCACCGATGACCATTTCTTCCTACCAACTAGATGCTTGCTCTCCGTACTCCGTTTCCTCTCCTTATAGGTTGCACATAGTTCTGTCTCTTCGTGTTTTCTTTTCGACTCCGCGCTGTGCCGCAGATTGCTACTACATTTCTACTGGTCTTCCAGGGCTGGCCTTTCCTTCCGTTGACGGATAGACATTCGTACTTAGTATCCGCCCTTCATAGGCTCGGGCTTCGCCTACGTAGCCCCACCCTTTACATCTGTTCACTCGTTTGCTGGTGTCGTATTCATGGCTAATACACCCCTTGTTCGCTTTCCCTATCTCGAACTGGTTTATTCTTGGTTCCGTGCCCACATTCTCCATGCTAGCACATAACGGCGGTACCGGTCCGCAAACCGTTGGGGGGGGGGGGGATGGGGGCGTTGAAGACCCAAAAGAACTGTTAGGGTGCGAGACAGGGCGAACTCGATGGCTTCCTTACCCATTTTGCGCGGAATATGGGCTCATCTCTGATCCTGAAGGCTACAGTAAATACTCGGCCCGGTATGAAGTCTAGGTTCGCGGCATAGTTGGGTTGGGGAGGCAAAGTTATAAGAAGACCGCCCACTACAAAGACCCCGACCACTTTCTTAAACGAGATTAGAATAAACGGTATTAAGTCGCACATTTACTTCCTGCCAGGATCTATGCAACCCTTTGTCGTTGGTTAAACGCAGGGTGCACCAAGAAGGGACGGCACCAAGAAGGGACGGAACCAAGATGCTTCGCAGGTGGATTCTGCTTCAATTGAAGGTCACCCCCACCAATCACACACATTTTATTCGTGGAAATGTACGCGAAACACACGTGTATCAGTCTTCCAAAGATGGGCGTCGAGGACCTTCCCGGGGGGTGCAATACAATCTTCTGTGCCTCGTGCCATTGTCAAAACAGGACCCAAGCAAGTAAGAACATTCGCCTCCTGGCCTGATTTCACCCAAATCTAGGTCAGAGGGGACGGTTCCTGTGGGAACGGCGGCTTGAAACTCGCCGGCGCAGCAAGGTAGCCTAAAGTCGACTCCCAACCTCACGCACCACGCCTTTGATCATAGCGCAGCATTGTCATGACACCAAAATCTGCATTGCTGAATTCTATTTTTGAGGATGCCAGGAGCTTCATCCAGGTTTGATGCCTTCTTGGTGGGCTCGGCCACTTTGACGCCGCCGAATCAAGTTACACAACCAATACAAAAAAGTACTTGCCCGCCTTTACAAAACTGCGGGTATGCTTACACTCTCTCCGCATTCCGCTGACTCCCGAATTCACTGTCGAGATCAAGTTATCGCTCTGGGCCCACCTTGAACTCCCGCCACGAGGCTCTCCGTTGCTACCAAGAATGACGAATGGCTATACTTCTTCGTTGAAACTCCTTGCTCTAATATGCCAAGTCGCCGCACATAAAGCTAGCGAAAGATGGCCCTCTTGTGCACAAACACCTGCGGCGGCGGGGGGTCATCCACCTTTAAGCCCCAATTCCCCCACCTCAACACTAGCCGGACTTGAGTAATATAAACTGTTCTCAGTCCTGTCAAATAATTGCATCTGTTGTACGTCTGTCCAGCTATAGTGCTTCTCTTCGGCTTCCAGCCAGACCGCTATTTTAAGGACGGCGAAAATTTTTCAAGCCCCAAGTGACACAGCGTTTCGCCACATTGAATAAGAGGTTGGTATTGCCAAAGAAGTTTTGATTCGAGTAGCTGACATTATCCTTCGTGTCAGAAGTTCCGAACGACCAAAAGTTGGTGCAGGGAGCCATCATCGCCTGCCAGCAGGGGAATGTCGCCATTCGGGTAGGAGGCCCTTGAAAAACACGGTCCTCTCGGAGGGCAATGGATTATTCCGATAGCCGCTTGTGAGATAGATCGGGCATGTGTAGATCTCCAGACGCAGGTTGGCATAGTCGCTAACCAACCTAATTGTCGGCTAGCGCTGGCTGTACGGGAGACTGCGCCTCTGGGTACCTGACAGTCTCATTATAGAGGATCTGAAATCACATCGGACGTACGACAGTAAGGCACCGTATAATCGATACGATCGATAATCACTTGCCGTCACTAGTGCACTGCGTAACGATGGGACCACGATGACCGACCGGAAGACCTTGTCGCCGAGAGCTTATGTAAGCCGGTCATCGCTTTGGCTCTTTGTTTGTTCGCCGCGCGCCAGGTCGCACAGCTCAGCAGCCCAGCGCTGGTGGCCGCTGGAATCAGTCACACCTGTTACGACAGCCGCAGTACTTCCTATCAACTTTTTCTCCGAGAGCTTTTCAAGCCACTATCGAATTTCTGCGGGGCTACTTTTGCGACAGTCACGCGACGCTTGGAGGCACCGCCTGTACGCTCGTTGCGGTAGCCCAGGAGACCAAACCTAGACTTTGGGGCCCACCGGCATTTGGTACGATGGGCCACCGAAAATACCCCTTGATTGTGGCTTCGTAATTGCAGAAATCTCGACCGACTATCGTGAGCAACTGTCTACGGTCTTGAACGGATTTTGACTGTTTCGGCATTCATTTAATTGGTGCCAGCTTGATCCTTTCAAGAGAGACGTGGCAGGCTCCGAGTTGGGTGGATTAGGGGGGGGAAGATTCTCCTCTCAGAGATGACCCTGACCGGTCCCAGTGCCGCTCTGATTCCACTACCGAGCGGGAAGTCGCGACACCTTCCCGAGGTGGCACACCTTTGCAAGCAAGCTAGTTACAAGCAAGTAAAGTGGTTCATGTTACTACCGTAAAGCTTCTAACAGTTTCATGAAAGCAAAGTTGTGACTCTACGAAGTACCTGCAGTTGAATTAAATGTGAAAGACCGGATGCTCCGAGAAACCCGCTCTGTCTCCATCTACTTGCCCTAGACCCGCCAGAAGCCACGTAGCATATTCAGCTCAATTTTGGTGGCTAAAAATTACGGGATCAAAGTCTAAATACGGTCGTAGGGTTGGTGCCACCTACCCTCTTTTCTTTCGATGAGCCCTGGAGGGCCATTCCTGCGCGCGATCCTAAACCTAAATGGGGATGACTGTTCTGGCTCGAGTATTATGGGGTAGCAAATGTCCCGCGCAAGACTTGTCAATAAACCGAAGATCGAGCTCGCTCAAACACCCCAACAAAGGGACAAGGTTGTCAAAGCCCTGCAGCCAAGCATCTTCTGAGACGTGGGCAAAAGGCGCCACCGAATGAAATCGAGGACACAAAGCCTGTTGAGACTGCCGCGGAGCTTGTAGGGGCTAATGAGTGATCGTACCGTTAGACGTCCGAAGGCTCGGTTGATTCATCTCCCACTGTGTCTCGTCTTTGCCTTCGATACCCCCGACCCAGCTTCCGTTACGCAAGCTTACCTCACCTTTAGAAAGCGGAAGCTCGGACCTCGGGTGTCATTGGGATTTCTCAGTCACAAGAGGGGGCTTCGAAGGTATTGGAAATTTCGACAGAGATTGGAGCCGGAGGGGCCGCTTCTGAAGTCCTGAAACAGCAGATACCGGTGAGAAGATTGTTGGGGCTTGGGCAAGAGGGCACCGATACTCAGGCTCGCCGAATTCCCTGGAAGATGAGTGGCTGCCAAAATAAAAAAACCAAAAAGAGACCAAACACGTTAGGGCACCTCCTTGTACGGAATATGGTATGGAGCAGCCTATATGAGAGCGGATAAGGAAGAAAGTGGATCCAAATGAAAGTAAATTTGGGGAGGGCCGTTAATGCGCGCTCTCAGTGAGGCATCGGATGATCCTTGGAGAGCGTTTCCTCATTCCAAAGTTTGCATGATTTCATTCGTAACACTTTCCCCACCATCGGAGATGCAAGTGAGGTCACTGATGGGTGAACATTGGATCCCGCTATTTTGCCTGAGGTGGAATGCACGGGCCGAGCCGGGCTTTAACGTGAAGGACCGATCAATGTCCAAGAACTCTGTTTACCCCGGGCTCTCACGAATCGGCCAGGCTCGCATAAACAAAGGAGGTAGCTGGCCCCTCACTCAGGTGGATACCATAACGGAGATGCATACCTTCCATTTTCTGCCTTGGGGGCTACGAGGAAGGAAACTCGGTGACACCTCGCGAGTCATGTGTGAAGCATTATCGGTCAGGGAGGGCAAAAGACGCACAAAACAGTAATTTTGGGGCGAACAAGGAAGCGGGAGCGCGCAGTATTGTTTGGATGGGAGGGGCGCGGGGAACGAGTTGTGCACAACCAAGGAAGAGAGCCGCCGGTGGGGTACGATCCACCATCGTGGAGACGCGCCAGGGACTCCAAAAGAGCTGCGAGGGTTTCTAGGGAGGATAATCGAGTTCTAAATCGTAGATACTGCGGGTCCCCATACTGCGAGGATTAGCATGGCGATCAGTTACGCATGACTAGGCAGTGTGGAAGGGCCCGCAGACATGCTCGAGGGCACAGCAAGGAAGGTCTAAGGCTTCTAAGACCCGGCTACGAAGCAGACCGAATCGGGCTTCTGCCATTTTGGGAGTTTTCGAAGCGGTGCCCCACCGTCCGAGCTCAGAGCTGCCTGCACCCAGGTCGCCGTTCTCCGAAAGACACCTTACAGCACTTGGGGAGCACATTGGTGAGCGACTCGCCCACTATCGGTGCTTTGAAGGTTGCGGAATCTCCGTTAATGGGCTGTTTAGCAAGGTGGGGTCGGGCAGCGTGTCCATGTGAGGCAAAAGCGTCGGGGGGCTGTGATGCGTCGGCGTGGCGGTGAAAAGCCAAACAGGAGCAAATAGCTTTTTGGGTGAAGAGAAGCCGCCATCTCTCCCCTTCCGGATTCGAGCGGGCGGAGCACTTTAGACCCTACGGCGAATCCTGGAACAGGGACCATGCGTCACTCCGGCGCTTTTGGCAGTTCGGAACCATGACGCTCAATCGAGATCTCACTGCTGGCGACACCCAACTTTGGCAGTTGACATAACCTGCAGTACAACATGCCTCTTTTCTGGCGTTTAAAAACCCCAGCCCTTACTCGTATTCGGTCTTTTTCACCAGTCAGCTACCTCACAAAGAGAGGACGCGCTCCTAGGCATTACCGCCCACCTCCACTATCTTCACTATTCGCTCTTCCCCATCAGCGCCTGCACCCTCTGCACCCTCTACACCCTCCATGTCCAACCAGAACGCGCTCCCCAGAGGTAACGCCTGCCTCAATTGCCGAAAAAAGAAACAGCGATGCGACGGTACAAAGCCCGCCTGTCATTCATGCATCAAGACCAACAAAGGTGCTCCCCAGTCCTCACCAGCAACCTCATCGACTCTTGACTCACAGCCTCTTTTCTGCTCTCCGTCTCTCCGTCACAGACTGCGTCTACAACGAACCTCCAAAGTCACGCGCTCAGCTCCTTGTGGAGCGCATAAGTGAACTTGAGGTACGGCTGCTTCTCGTCCGCTATTTCCGTTCAGACCAAGGCCCCTAATCGACCTCCACCCGCCTTCCCTCGGCTCCCCTTGACGCACCATGGCGCACAGAATAAAATTGGTCAACTCGAGTCTGACTCTTCGTCCGGAGGGTCTCAATATTCTAACAGTCCTCCCCATCAAAAAGACTCGCCCCCTCAAATGTCTCTATACGGCAGCAGCCAAACCCCCATCGACTCTCGCAACGGAAGTCCATCCTCCCGCTCAAGTGGCGGGAGTCGCATTCCCGGAGGCGAGTATTATTCAATCATTTGCCTACAGGTCAGGGTCAACAGCTAACACGCGCCCCCGCCGTGTGGTGCAGTCAACATGCTATGGAATCATGCGCCTACTGGTGGGCAGAACCCGGCCTTTTCCCAGGAAATACCCTCTCGCCTCAGAGACAGCCTGTTCGTGCATTCAAATGTGGCCGTTCATGATTTACATGATGCTCACTCGCGGTTTTCTTCATAGAATCGAAACATTCCTGCAGAATCGTGACAAATGCTGCTTCGACTTGCATGTTGGCAGGTTCATCGCATCGCTCTCTTATCCTTCGACGGAGGCCCGGGCCCCACATCCTGCCCTGGTCCAGTCAATTCTGCTCATGGGCTGTTACTTTTCCCGCTCTCCGGCCTTGGCAGACTATGAGGTCAGATTTTTGGCCCAGTCTCGTCAGGAACTATCGGCATCCTTTGCAGCGGCTGAGCGGTTGCACGACTATGTGAGGGCCTCCAACTTGGTTGCCTTCTTCTACTTCTGCAAAGGTAAATAACAGCCATCTGCCACTGGCTGTCGATATCACTCACCCCCGGCTCCAACCGTCCACCAGGCATGTACGCGGAAGCCTATCAACAAATTAACCAGAGCGTGAACGTGGTTGTGAGCTGCGGCTTGCACCAAATCGCGTCACCAGTATGGCGCCCGGCTTCTCACCCAGAAGAACCGGAACAAATCCTCCACCATCCTGTGGACAATGTAGACCTTGGCGAAAGAATCCATACCTTCTGGCAGGTACGAGCTCCTACTCCAGCATTTCGGAAATCGTGAAAGGCTGACCTCTCGGTCGATTGGGCAACCTCAAGACTGTTACGCTGGATAAGGTCATCGCTATGGTGGTCGGTCACCCATCCCACCTTCCCAACGGCCCTCACGCAGACCCTGCTTATCGAATCACTACACCTTGGCCACGTCTTATTCAAGAATACGAATCGGTAGGCCTGGTCTTTCTCCATCCTTTCTCGCCTCACAGCTCACCCATACTCTCGCGGTTGAAGGGCAACGTCTCGGATGCCGAAAACAACTCTGTGCCCCACCTTTTCGACACTCGGATGGCCCGCTACATTAGGCCCGAGACTTTATACGGGCTTAGGGCTCAAGGCCTCAGCATCGCACACTTTGCTTTCCATTTATCTCGTGCGTAACAGGGTGGCACATTCAGTATCGTTGAAAGATTTTGATTGATCGTTTGCCCATAGATACTGCTGCAACCCCTCAAGAAATGGCTCTCCTAGATAATGCTATCTGTACTTTCACCAAAGTACTTCCCGGGCTTCGGAACGGCGGAGAATCGGGAGAAATTCCCCCGACTCAAGGATTGTCCCCAGTCAACCACAAGCTGGTCTTGATCCGCACGTTGCCATTCCTTGCGCACCTTATACTCTTCCAGCATGGTGCCGACTCAACTGCCAGACAGCGTGTTGGAGTGGCCACTCAAGGAATTGTTGCTGTCATCTCCGAACTCAGCGATGGGGACTATCCCGAGTTATTCCTTGGTCTTGGAGTGAGTGTTTTCTTCGATAACTGTTTAAGCTAGGCTTCTGATGAAAATTTGCAGCACCTGTGGTTCATCGCTTGCGACATCCTTACGAACATCTTCCACCATTCCAGCGGTCCCGTGCGTGACCAGATCAGCAAGGACCTGAATACCGTGTTGCGGGCATTGAAAAAACTCAGCCTAGTCTACCCGCTCCTCGGTATGCAAGCTCTGCGCTACCTCCCAAATTCTGTATTAAACCCCGTTGCAGGATTCCAGGTCCAGGAACTGGAACAGAAGCTGGCCGGCCCTCAAGCCTAAGTAGCTTCCAACCAGCAATGAACCACTTTGCTAGGCTACACAGGATTTTCATATCTAGTCCGGCCCAGAAGCTCTCTAACGATCGCTCCTTGTTCTCTCTGTGCTCTTGGTTCTCTATTTCGCTTCGTTCTCTTTCTTGAGTCTCCTTCCCTGCTCAAACTAACACTCTACTAATATTCCGTGATATCGCGGTATTTGAATGTCCTTTGTCTGGCCGTCATAATCTATTTCCTCGTTTCTTGGCTACTACCCTCCCCCTCCTCTGTTGTATTTATGCAGTCTTACCGTTCATTGTAACAGATGAATTAGCTGGAATAGCTGCCTAATATGTATTCGATTCTTTCTTGGATTTTGGCTCTTTAACGGGTGTTATAACACTGTTTAGACCGGACACTTGGCCTTTTGTCAGCATCTTTCAGATAAAAGGCGAGCTTTGGTCGAAGAGCAGCGTCTCTCCTCAATGCACCGTGCCATGACGCAGTTTGACGTTCTCCGTGCTTTGGTGTTGTGGAGGCTGTGGTCAAACGGTAATGCCTCAAGGCAGTGGATGCTGTGCGCACGTGCTTCTCCGAGTAACAGCGAAGACCCTGCAGGCAAGAGAGAGCTTGCCGCCGGCTGAATATCTCCGGACGCAGCATATTCCCCAGACCGATCTTCTCCAGATTAACGTTGCCCGCCTCCTCGTCACTGGGGTTCGCTCGGAGATCTCTGGCTCGCCTCGGAGGAATAGAACCACGTGAGATGGGCGTCAAAACAGCCTGTCCGAGAAAGGGTAATTCGTCTCGTAAAGGTCGGCCGGGCCAGTTCAGTTCCAGAATGGCACAAAGCGAATATAAGTACTGTGGTTGCAGAAATACAGGGGCATGCAAGCGAGGAAAACGGTGGACTATTTTTGGTACTGCCATACACTCTTTAGCACTGGGTGTCCCAACGGGTGAAATCAGTATCAAGTTAACAATCGTTAAAAAGAAACAACGCTTACGTCCAGCCCGTGTTGCCAGTCTGTTTAGACTGTCGTCGGCTTCTCCCTGCTCTCTTACTGGGCCGCAGAGAGCGAAATTGGTGGACGTATTCAGCATCTTGCCCTCTTCATCGACGTCACAGATGGCGATTTGGACGGAAGCATGATCCTTTGCAGTAATAAGTCGATCTAATCAGTTTTGGATGACCAAAGGTTAGCAATATAGGCCAAGCTGGGCGGAGTCTCAAGACACTGACTGGTGGCGGCGCACTTCCGTGGCACGTAAAGGTCGACGAGGATTCCCTTAAGAGAGGGAATGATCGTTAGCCCTCTACAGAATTTCTGATACGTTAATGTTGCACGAGTTTACCTGGCTGTTCTCCATTGCTGGCGGCTGATGATAAAGGTGGTCTGGACTGAAATCTGTTGATGTAGAAAACGAACATTGTTCCCACGCTTGTATCCGCTCGGTAACCAAGCCCGATCGCGTCCTCACAATTCAGACAATTCGTAGCTCGGGTGTGGAGTGAATTTTCCTATCCTTAGTGGGATTCCACCTCGTCTCTCTCGTCATATGTACTGATGATTATCAAAGCTCGAAAAGCCCTTACGCGGGTGATTCAAGCGTTACCAGCACCTGAGACGTTCGACGTAAGATACTTGGTGCCAGTTAATCCTTGGAAATCCAGAAAGAAGATGTCACTGAAAGAGTGCGGCGTTCTTTTTTTTTTTTTGGCTCGAACTAGAACTCATCGTTGCTGATTCGCTCATCTCGCGACTAAGGCCCCCCGCTAGTAATTCCCGCGCCACCCTGGAGTTTAATCATGACCATGTTATCTTAATTGCCCCAAACCACTCAAGATCTATCAATATCTAGAGGTAGACCCTAGCAGTCAGGTTCTGTACCCCTTCAAGTTCAACGTCTGATGAAAGAACGCGGCATCTTGCTTTCCCCCCGACCGGAACTTCCTTCACGGTTCCATCAATGCAAACCAATCTTGAAGCCTCTTCATCACCCTCCTATGAAAGAAAAGAACCATCTATCAAGGGATTCAAAGCAATAAGAAGATCAAGTCTCACCGGAATCCACTCCCACCCTCCTGCTCGGTAGTACTCGACAATCGTTTCTCCATTCGGATACGTGAGCCCGATATGTGATCCTTTGTCGTATGCAGCGAATAGAGCCTTCATAGCCACTTCCTTCCCGTATCGTTCTCGCTCTGAAGCAGTGATCTCTGCCGCCTCGGCGTGCTCAGGAAGGGTTGGCTCCCTCCCTGGACGAAGGATCACGATCTCCATGGTTTTGGACCCATCAGGAGGGGCATGCGTGGTAAACGGAGCTGTGATGTAAAATGTTGGTTCGAGGCGGTCTACATTGACCGTCGAGAGAAAGTAAGAGAACGGTCCTTCGAGCGTTAAGATATCATCCTCGTGCGAGCCAAGAGAGACGATCTCGTCTCGGGAGGGGTCATACACTCCAACGCCCTTGGCGGTCCTCCCATCAGACCCAAAGATTTGAACCTCGCTCGCATACCACTGTGCCATGTTTCTTTGTGCCGCAACTTTGAATCTCTCGAGTCCTGGGATGGAGTCCCGAAGTTGTTCGGCTGTGTGCAGGATCGCGGCATGGAGGGATGTGGAATTCACTACGATTCCCACCAATCTCTCGACTGTTAGTCCCGTTTCATCTAGTATCTCCGTGAGGGCGAAGCTAAGCTGGCGAGAAGGCTGAATTTTCGGTTGCTCGGCTCCTTTTGCGGATAGGCGTGAGTGAACGAAAGCAAGGATGGACTTGAGTCTGTACGCTGCTTGCGTGTCGGTATCCGGGGGAATAAGATATTGGTGTGATGGATTTGGAGCGACTTTCGAGTACAACGATGCGTAGAGCGCATTCGCGGTTCCCGATGGAAACAAGACAAGGGTGACGTCGTTTGCGAGTGGATTGGGGGCTTCGCCATCATGCAGGACCAAGGCATTGGCGACTTCGTGGACCGTTCCGTCCCCACCGGCCATAAGGATCGAGGAACCTTCCCCTGAGCGGATGAACTCTCGCGCGAGCACTCCCGCATGTCCCGGGGCCTCTGTTGTTGCAAGCCGGTAGCTGATTCCCTTGAGGAGGGGAAGAACGAAGGCAGCCACGTCTATGACAGCTTGCTTGCCTCCGCTCGCCGGGTTCACAATGACAAGGAGCTTGTCTGATTCAGTTTGCATGTTGGATGACGGCAAAGGTGGAGGCTAAGTGGTTTCGTGCTTCCTACTGGATCGGTCTGATTCTCATGTCCGTTAACCCCGCGTTAGTGACGGGCTCCGCGATGTCTGGTCGCGGTCATCTTTCGCAATCCCGCGTCCCAGCCCTCTCATCCACCTTTCATCGTTTGCTCCTTTTAGCGCCATAAGATAGTCAACTAACGGTTTTTGCGTCCGGATCGGCTCAACAGACGTGTTTATTGTGAGTAGTGAAATCCTCTTGAGCGACCAGGCGAATTTCATATTCGTCAACGGTAAGTACACAATCGACCATGGTGGCACCAAAGCACATCGGATGCCATCATTTCCTTACCTCGAACTGCTTCCACTCGGCATTTGGATCGTTTACCTCTCCCGTCTCCATCGTTATCCCTGGCATCCATGAGAGCACAAAGTCGCTTTCTGCTCAGACGTACCCCAGCGGTCTCTTTCGACCTCATTGCCCACCCGCAACACCTTTCGCGGGTCATCACAACAGAAACGCCATCCCCGTCTTCTCGCTCCTCGGAACCAACGTCTGCTCCGAGCTACCACTCCCTCACTCGGTCAAGAAGTGGAAGATATGCGGAACGCGATTCCTCCGGGGTTCCAACTACACCGCAGCACGAAAGAATCAACCTACCCGATATCTTCGTGTTTACCCCTTCCGACGAAAACTCTGGTCGCCCGCCCAATAGTTATTGCGCGTTTCGTGCTTCTGAACCACAACCTTCGCCTCCCACCCCAGACCTAGCCAAGCTCAACGAAGCTTTGGAGTACCTGGAAAGGATAACGGAAGATCTCCCAAAGTTTGGAAGATTACCTGGGGTCGCATTGGACAAGATGGTTGTACTGCCTAAGCGGAAATTATCCGTCGACGTGCCAGTTCCAGGCGAGAGCTTGCTCGAATCAGAGGTTGCAGCCGTTGCAGCTCTTCTCGAGAGCTCCTACACAACCCAGCACAAGGGCAAGTCAAAATTTCGCGTGACCAAAACTATAAAAAAGGTTCTCAAAGTCACCACTGGCACGAAGCCAGCATACCCAAGAGCCGCACAAAGGGTTGAACGGGCGGCGTCCACGCCGCGAACAGTTGAAGTCGCCAACTCAACAGGGGCATCAGGGAGCCCCCACATTTATCACTACATTCATAGGTCAGAGCAACAGAGTCCAGTTCGACAACGCGGCGCTAGCGAGGCGCAGCCTCGTGTGTCTTCCCCACCGCAATTAGCCCAACCGTTCCAATCCTTCCTTGGGTTCAACGGGAGTAGTTCCAGTCCCCACTCACCGCCCAACATATCACTTCCTTCGACGCACGGCAGTAAAACTCGGAGAAAAGCAGGGGCCGGTTTCAGCCAGTTGTTCCGGGTGACAAAGGGCTCTCGTCTATGGACAAGCGGAGATTCGTCGTCGTATGTCAAGGGGACCTCAAGACCATCAACTCCACCCCCCTGCTCTTGGACAAACTGGCAGTCCGATTTCCCGTCAACTCCACCTCTATCTCCACAGAGTCAGTTCCCAGATAAACTTTACCAATGCTCCACCTCCGCACTGTCTGCACACTCTTTACCTTTGCAGACGTCCCGGAATGGCAAGGAGAAGATTGATGCCTGGGTACGCCCAAGCGACGCAAATATCCCTCCCGTGCCCCCTCTGCCTCTCCAGTTCGTGCCACCATCCATAGCGTCGGCAAATCCACCGCTTCCACTTCAGCCTGCTTTTGAGCTGAAGGACCGACCACCACGGCGCACGGCTTCTTTTCGGAAACCGGTCCCGGACATGTTATCCACCCCTCCCGGCACACGACAGTCGCCCATTGATCCTGGTTGGCCACGAGCTTCCCCTCCCAGCCCTATACCTACAAATATTTTCTCACCGCCCTTATCCAGCTGGAGGCGAGCTGTTCAATCCACGTCGCCGAAGTTTGTCTCACAAGGTGCCGGATCCCCATTCTCTTCGACCGCTCTTTCGCCGCGAACGCTCCTTAAACGAATGTCTTTGGCTTCCTCCAGACGAACCCCTTCCCCGAGCGAGGATGAAAACAGCATCCCGTGGCCTTGGTCATCGGACCATGCTGAACTCTGTCAAGCGGCCCCACCCGTCGAGTCTTGTAGGCGGATGATACAGCTCGACTCCCTGCATTTCTCTGATCTGGACTTCGATGTATCGACCTTCTGAGCACGCTCTTTAGAAACCCCGCAAGCCACTATGACGCTGTACTCAGAGTCAATTCCAGATGCGAACCGCACGTAATCTTAGTGCTGTATTTATCACTATATATTTTTAACTAGATTATTATGTCAGGTGTGATAGATTGATTCCAGTTGCCATCAAAGGCCTGACCACGTGAAGGGTTTGTCTACCACAAACGTCCCCTTCAACGGCAGCTCCGCCGACGATGTACCAACATCAATAGTATATTCCCCTGCCTCGGCCACCCAGCAGCTGTGGCGATCATCCCAGTACGAGACGCTGTACTTGGAGAGCACCAGCACCACCGACGTGGTCGCACCGGGGGAAAGGTCCTTAACCTTCGCAAAAGCCTTGAGCTGCTGACTAGGCTGAGTCAGTTTGGAAGTCGATGGAAGCGTGATGTAAGCTTGGATGACTTCAGAGCCCGCAAGCGTACTCGTGTTTGCGACGTTGACAGAAAGTTCGACGGAGAACGAGGAGGCGTCTGTCCCGACCGGTGCCGAAACCTTGAGGTCTGAGACGGAGAAGCTGGAGTAGGACAGGCCAAACCTGAGAGCAAGGTCACACTATTCAGCGTTCGGGGCGGAACTCCAAAACCAAGAACCACAACTGACCCGAATGGGAACAAAGGGCTCACGCCGGTCCTCGTGTAATTCTTATACCCCACAAATAAGTCCTCGGCGTAACGAATCTTGCCGTTCTCACTCTTGATATTAAACGCGGCAGGGCCAATGTCCTCGATTCTTCGTGGCAGGCTGATGGGAAGCTTTCCGGAGGGATTGACTTTGCCGAA
Source organism: Tulasnella sp. 417 (assembly GCA_019633465.1). Lineage (NCBI taxonomy): Eukaryota > Fungi > Basidiomycota > Agaricomycetes > Cantharellales > Tulasnellaceae > Tulasnella > Tulasnella sp. 417. The sequence goes on from WSTY01000076.1 coordinate 32,930, forward strand.
GACAACATCGGCGATGGCGTTGCCCACTTCATTCCCGGAGTACCAGGCTTGCAAGATAGCAGCGGCCGAGTCCACATAAGGCATGGAGGTGGCTGAGCCCTGGTGCGCAGATAGTCAGGTCAGAGATGTCGTGGCAGACGGAGAGATTTGATCTAGGCCTACAGCTTGAACGACGACAATCGTGCGGCTGTTGGCCGCGGAGACCTATCGAATTTCGAACTCCGTGGGTTAGATAGAAGCGGTGCCGACCATGGGGCAGGCTCGCCTTTTCAATGAGTTCATGCTGTCTTGTAGGTAAATCCATCGTTGGCCTGTCGCTCCCTTCCGCCTCCCATTCTGACGTCAATCCAACGACGAGGATAGCGGCGTCTGACTGCTTTGCAAGGGTCACTGCCTCTTCTATGGCTTTGTCGGGGTCTATGGCCGGGCAGCCACCAAGACGCTAGAAGACAAACCGGGGGGACTCCCTTCATTCCGGGTCTTTGCGTTGCAGTCACACGACAAAGCTCACTTACCACTCCGAGCATCAGCGCAGGCTGGGATAAGTCCCTCTTCCGTCCGTCATCAGGTGAGGTGTTCGTGTACTCGACGCGAATCCTGGCAGGCGTGCCGGCTGTAAGCTCTACGATGGCCTTCTCCTCGACGGTTCCTTGTCTGAAGACGATGGCGAGTGAGCGCTCGAGCGGCTCGCTTTCGTCTGTGGATGACAGTGAACGTACCCGTAGAAGAAGTCGCCGGGGCGCTGCTTGGTCCAATTGTCAATGGTCAGCTTGTCGTTGACCCACAGCTTGGCTCGTCCCGAGACCGTCAATCCCAGCTCGAATGGACCATCGGACTCCACGTTCAAGAGGCCCGATAGCTTCATGGTCCATGTCGGGGTCAGTCCGGCGGGGATGAAGTCGTTGAGCTTCACGCGGGTGTCGTTCAGCACGTAGTCCCCGACTGAGTCTCCCGTAGGTTGACCAGACGCGTCATTGCGGAAGAACGTTGCTGTCCAGCCTGGTTTGCCCGACTCAGTAGTGAGCTGTGTTTCCAGCGTTGGAAGATATTTGTGGGCTGTTGGAATAGAGGCATCTCAGATGTGGACCGGGGGGTCGGGGAGGCGCAACAGCGAAGACCGACCATAGCAACCAAGTGAATATGAGAGACTTGTCCCTTCAGGTACGTTCTCGGAGAGACCTTCCCAAGGCCTGACAATATAAGACGACTTCAAGAAGGCCGAGCCTCCACCTGACGCTACGCGACCTTTCGCGTTCTGATCGAAATCCTTTCAGTACGAGCAACCTCCAGCGCGCGGACGAAGAGGGTCTTACCGGGCCAATAACGGCTACTTTTAGTCCCTTTCCAAGCGGCAAAGCGTTATTCAGGTTTTTGAGTAATACCATCCCTTCGGAACCCAGTCTACGGTTGAAGGCTTTGACTTCAGGCGTGTCTTGGGTCTCGTGTTCAACGCCGTCCCCGAAGACGGTCTCGGGAGATAGCCGGGCGATACGTTGAGCGAATTCGAGGACATTCGCTGCTCGCTTTTCGATATCGGATATGAGCACTTTTTGGCAACCGAAGGTTCCACTCATCAGCAAAGGAGTTCGCCACCTGGGAGGGCCTAGGGACGAAGGTTATTAACTAACGAAAGCCTAATAAAAGTTGTCTGGCTCGTACCTGGCATCTCGAGGTCCAGCCCTGCTTTGATGGGCAAGTCGACGCCGTACGTCCCGAACCTGACCGAGTGGGCTCAGACTTCTGCCGCACCTTCACTGCAGTACGAAGAGGTCCCTCACCAGTCAGACATGACAAGGCCTTTGAAACCCCATTCTTTTCGGAGGATGCCTTCGTCGCCGATAAGCTCGGGGCTCTCCGAGACATGGATGCCGTTGACCCTCCCGTAACTGATGAAGGATACGAAATTCAGCTCTCTAATACAAGTCTAAAGCACAAAAAGCTTATTTTATTGTACCTGGTCATGTATGAAATAGGTTTTGCGTCCCTTTGGGCAATCATGAAAGGCATGAGGTAGACCTCCCGCAACGCCCGATCGGAGACTTCCGAGCTCGCGGCTGTTCGTTGATGCTCTAAGTGATTTGGGTCACCGAAAGAAGTAGGTTAGTGTGAGACATTCTTTTAGCTTATGCTTCTATGCGACTAACCTTGGTCATTGCAGACGAAGTGTTTGATGGTAGCCGCAACACCGTTCTCCTGCAACCCATTGACGTACGCTGCTGCTAGTGTACCAGAAAGGTGAGGGTCTTCTGAGAACGATTCAAAGGCCCTAAGAATTGGGGTACATGTTATAGGCCGAATTTCTCCCGCTGGACGGGCAGTAGATACCTTCCGCCTAGGGGGTTTCGCTGGATATTGCACGTTGGTGCTAGTAAGCAGACGGCAGACTTGAGCTTGGCTTCGGTAGCAAGGAATGCTCCTGTTTCTCGGATAAGATCCGGGTCGAACGTTGCTCCCATTGAAGTGGCACACTATCGCGAAAGTCGTCGTCAGCTGGGAGGAGTGGACCGAGAACGGGATGTCGACGTACTGGGATGCATTGAGAAGGAGAGGATAAGAAATGGCTGGAGCCTCGAACACCGTTTGGTCCGCTATGAACGGGGAATACTCGTGGTTGGTATTCTTTGCCTTGGCCCTTGCTAAAGAGAGGCACTCAACTCGCTCATTCGAATACCTGGGACTCCCAACCGGTCGATCTTGTTGGTGTTCCACCAATTCGGTGCACCAAGCAGGGACATCTTTTCTTCATCAGTGAGTTGGGCGAGTACATCGTTAATGTCAGCGTCAACGAATTTGGTAGGTGCCATGGTAGCGGCTTTGCGTGCGAGTCACGACTTTGATTGGGGGAGTGAAGAGGATATCAAAGGTCGCGGTTTCGTATGCAAGTGCCGGTAGACGAGACAAAATGGCCACGTCTTTTATAAGTCTACTCCAGAACGAAGAACTAGAAGCTTGTGACCGGCAATGACGAAGACGAGCAGATGACTTTTGGGTTTGAAGCCCAGTCGGATTGACTTCCGTTTCTGCTTCCAAGTGAGATGGGGGAATCGCGTTCACGTGTGATTAACCGATGTTTAACCGCCCTGAGCGCACTTGGGAACGGCCCGCTAGACTAGCTAGCTAGATATGGTGCTCGACGGCCTTGTCCGTAGCTTTTAGTAGACAATGATGACATATCGTTCACTCAGCTGAGGTGAAGATTATCCGGGTGAGAGTTATCGAACGGATTTCGACCTGTGGAGACCGGGCGCGACTGATGCCCCGGCATCGAGCCTGGAGAATTGATTGGGTGGGCTCTCTCGAACCCTTCAGTCCACCCTGAAAGTGCGTGCCGGGGCGCTGAGGAGCTGTGCTCCCATATGGGGTCTGTTGCCTACTTTGTAGAGCTCTTTCGGCCGGAGGTTTCTTGTGAGGAAAGTTGAACTCGCAAATGCGCATGGTGGTCCGAGGATGACCGGATATGGTCTCTGCTGCCGCATGCCTGCGCGCGCTCATCTAGGAGTCTCCTGCAGGGACGTCCGAAGCGACTCAAAGGCTCGTTCGAGGGTGCCCGAGCCACCAGGAACCTTGTTCGCTCGGTGGGAAGCCTTTCACCCTTGGCTACCCTTCTCTCGAGGGTTGTCGGTCGAAACTGGGAGGAATCGAACAGCGAGTTCGGATAGGGGGAGATCTGTTGAGCTCACTTGCATCTTATGCGCTTGGCTGGCAGAATTTCTGAACATTGCGCTTACATGCCTTGTCAGTAGGGCATCATCGGTGAGAAGAGATTGGTTGCAACGGGCGAAGGCCAGTGAACCTCATGACTGCGTCCGACCGCCGACCTGGGATCGAACCTGAATAATTCCCTCACGCGTTCGACCGCCGTTCGGAGGTTGGTGGAAAGCGATGTCCGATGGGATGCCGGGGTCGAGTAGACGCCCGTGATCTCCACGTGATGAGAAATGGGTGGGCATAAGTTTGATCCTGGACGGGTTCAGTTCAAACCAAACCCCCCCTCTCTTCGGCCCCACTGCTCTCTTTCCTCCTCTCTAGCAGCCCGGGACGCACGCTCTCTAAACCATTCCATTGTACTTTGTAGTGTAGTGCTAGTTGCTCTGTCTATTTCTTACGCGAGGGAAGCGTCTGTGAACGACCGGTAAGCACGGGGAGATGTTAGCTGGTGTTATGGACCAAGTTGGGTCAGCTTTGACGCAATATCACCTTTTCCCTTTCATAGACCCTGTTCGTAGCCAGGTCCCGCCTCCTGTTCACGGTGTGGCGCCTAGTGTAAGCATTTCCCATTTCTCCTGGCCGCTGTACCATATCTTCTCACTCGTCAACTCAACTCTCCTCCTCGTCTTCAGCTCCTCCCTCAAGTCCACGGCACCCCCCTCCAGCCTCGACGTTCCCTCCGACACACTATTACGCGCCGCGTCAAGCGATACATCCTAGGAAGGTGAGACTACATACGCCTATTCTTATTATGGGCACATGACGTCGATGCCCGTGTTGGGCCTCGCCCCGCTGAGAACGCGAACCAAACTGTTCATGGCGCGACCAGAACTGTGCGCATCTCCTGGCACGGGAGCGCTGACACTGTGTTGAGCCGATCGCTCGAGCCGTTTATTGGCTTGTAGCGGAGAAATTCCGAAATCTTCGTAATTGAGAACAACCCTGTTGATTGACGTCCTTCTTTGTCTGTGCTCGAACCTCCTCCCTCACCCACACAGCTCTCCATCAACCTTCAACAACTTCCTCAACACCAAGTCCCAACTCACGTTCCCTCACCCATAACTCAAGAGGACAAACTCGGTAAGCTACAACGCCTCTTATATACTACTCATGTGTCCATGTTCAACTCGCATTTCATCCCGGACTGACCCATCATCTCCCATCGTTGTACTCCGTAAATCATGGCTCGCGACCGTGCATTTCGATCCTCCGTATCGTTCGACCCATACCCTAAACTCTTCCAGTACCCAACCATGGCTTATTACGCTTCATCTTCACCCGAACGCCCTGAACATCTCCACGCCCTGCCATCAGAGCCCAGCTCTCCATCCAGCTCAAGAATTGACGACGCTAGTTTCCTCTCCACGGATGTCGATGTATCTTTCGCTTCAATATCAGTCAACTCTCAACCCGCAACGCCCACGGAAGACGAATCCTTCACGTTGCATCAAGGGGATGCCATGGATATCTCACCCATGCCTCCACGAACCTTTACTCGCCAACTCCAGTCAGGCACTTCAAGCGCAGCTACCCGGCCCAGGAGCAAGACACTCGGCGGCGGGCTGAATTTCACCCGACCAACGTCTACTGAAGAGCGTCCATTCGGACGGGAACTCTCCAATACTCGATCGTCCTCCAAATCGCCGCCAAAAGCCCCCGTGACCATAAGAAATATCAAGGCCTCGCCCCAGGCATCTCCAGTCCCCTCGCTATTCACAGACCCCTCCCCATCATCCAAGCCGTTATCGGCAAGGCAGCGCGCTGGTCTTCCTACTACATGGCTTCATCCCAAAGCTGCCGCCACTACTCGCTCGTCGAAGCGTTCTCCGGGCAACATTTTCTCTGTACGTCTTATTTCCGTACAACAAATTTGCCATCCCTCGCTTATGAAACTTCATTACAGAACCCCCCACCCATCTTCGACTC
>WSTY01000077.1:6586-37235 GCA_019633465.1 Tulasnella sp. 417
AATTCCCACCGGGGACTCAGCTGAGGATCGGAGAACGCCGCGACCGACGACAGCTGCGACCGACGAAGGGGTAAAAGACGAAGAGGTGGACCAGCTGGATTGGATGCAACCTGATTGAACGCTCGCCTTGGACTGTCCGGACTCGTTGATTCCTTCCCACATCTTCGCCTTATTTTCTTTCCATCCATGAGATACCAGCACCATCTTATTCTATTCTTCTTATGCGTTCCACCGCTCCCACTCGTTTTCTATCTCTCCTATTCGATGCTGTGTTTCCTCCCAATGTCCTTGTACTTTTATGCTTCTTGTTAGAACTCTCCGATAATGGACAGAGAGCGTTGTATGGTGCGACTTGCACGAGTTTGTGTTCCCGCTTCCAAGGTCACGTGCTTGGGGTGTTTCCACCACGAGGCGTCCACTACCGCCCCGACGCAGAGACGCAACCCCCGCCCCCTCATCCTCGTTCTTCTTCTTCTTACTCTTACTCTATAACCACCTAAACCCAGATTCCCCCTCTTCCTCTCCCTGTTCAAGAATGCGCGGAGAGACGTGTGTAGCGATCGCAACTTTCTTCAGGTTCGTTCGGTCCAATCTTCAATTCCCAACTATTTCGAATCTAAACCCCACGGCGATTTTCACGACAGCTTCGTCTCCGTGATACTCCTCATATTCGCTCATGTATGTCCACAGGCCGCACGTTTACCAGCGGTCCAGAAGGTGATGGACGACTCTCTCAACCTCTAGGTCTCCCAAATCAACACCTCTGCAGTCCCAAAGAAGCTGCATCTGGTATGTCGACTGCGCACACCAATTATGACGCATCCCTCTCATCACTGCAAGTCGTTCTGACCGCACGTTGACCATAGGTTCAAGTCAATGTAACGAACTACGGGTGAGCCATTTTTGCATGTTTGACCAAATCGTCTCATGCCGAGCTAACGGTCGAACCTTGGCATGATCCCAACAGCGTCGCATTAAACGCTGCCACAGGCGTAACATCGCCAGGACTCTATACCGACAACGCATCAGTACCCGTAGCCGACGAACTCGGCCTACGAAACATTTACTCATGGGGGCTATACGGTGCGTTGCGCTTTTCATTCATTTACACGAGGCGGCTGCTTACCAAGTTTGGCTTGGGTGGCTTCCAGGGTACTGCGCATACCTCAACGATACTGCAGGACAGTGCGGCAACCAAACCTTCGCCAACGAGTTCCGTCCTATGGACGTTATCCTCAGCGACACCCCTGAAGCCTACTCCATTCAAACTCGAACGCTTGTCCCCAATGCCACGGCTTTCAAAAACTCTTCGTATCTCGCGGGTCTCACCAAGCCGGCGTTTTGGCTGATATTCGTTGCAACCCTTTGTGCCGGCGGTGCCCTGATCATGTGAGGCATCATCTATCTATTTTCTGAAGCACCCCTCCGTCTAATCCAACCTTTTCTTTTTTTTAAGTGGGATTGTTAAGAACAAGTGGACGTTCATCATTTCATCTTTCCTATCGATTGTTGGCACAATTTTCCTCCTGATTGGAGCATCCATATACACCGCAGCGATAGACAAAGCGAAAACCGTCAACCAGGCCGTGGTACGTTGGATTGTTGGTCGCACACCGAATTCAGACCTGAGATATCGCCTTTCTTAGGTTCGGGGCAGTGTGCCACTGGGCATTGAAGTTACAGCCGGTTCCGGCCTGTGGTTGATATGGGCCGCATTCGTCACGCTACTCCTTTCAACTGCTCCGTACACGATCAGGTTCGTTTCAGCTTTGTATCTCCGCTTTCTTCCAAGTTCTGACTTCCACTGGGCTTCATTTCCAGTTGTTGGGCCTTCCTCAAGCGCTAGATGATCCGGTCCGGTTCTTTGTTTCTAAATCTAGACGCTGCTCATTTCTTTCCCTTATTACGACCTTTTTTGTGTTTACGACGTAAAATTTTTCACGTATGTAGCCCATGCCATGTAAATATCTGGATGATCAGGACAAAGGAAACGCCGTTCCGGAGCCACACAGTACGGACAGAACAAAGCGCATTTGCAGGGAAAAACTAAGATACACAGCGTGGATATCGAGGAGTCGTTATTGGATTAGGGTTCGAGAGGATCGGGAAAGCCAACTATCCAGGATCAGAGAAAAGTAGCGAGTTTCCGGACGAAGAGTTGCTGCAGAGGGATCATGGAGGTGATTTGTGTGTGATGAAAGCGGATGCCGCATGCAGAGAAGGAAAAGAAAAAGAAAGAAACGAAGGTCTAAAAAGGATATAAAGATGCATACTACAGCAAATCGCAGAAGGGGCACTCAAGATCTAGCACTTCTCGGAAGACGGCAGCTGAAGGGAATTGATGAGATCATTGTCCCAAGACCTAAAAGCGGAGATCACTCACGTATCGCAACGAGTGCACCAAATATTCCAAACATGACGAGGAAAATAAACCCGTATTTGATGACGATGTTACGTCGCTGGCGCCGCTGCTTCGAGGTATACAAAGGAGGGCGGATTTGCTTAGATGGCCGCAACCAGAAGAGCACTAAAAAGAGGTGGTGTGAGGAACCCGTCTATTTAAAGACTCGAGAAAATACTCACTCGTGGAGTGGACCGAATCGACGAACGGAATGAAGAGCGGGATAGCGAGAATAAAGAGGAGGACGTGAGCGAGAATGAAGTCACCGCTCCATAAAGAAAGTTCTAAAATCTTGACTCCGAATTCGCGAGCTGGCTGCGACATGGCGTGATGACCCAAACCGACGCCGTACCACTTTCCAGACCACCATGCCTTGTTCGTCTCGTCGTGCTTGAATTCTCTCGTGAGGAACGTTGCAATGAAGACTTTGTTGACGGCTCGTTGAATAGCAATGATGGCAATGATGCCCAAAACGGCATGCGACGCATCCCAACGTTCGAGGAACCACTTTAACAAATCGTCAGGACTCCGCAGTGAACAGCCCTCAAAACTGAAACTTACCAGGAATTCGAAGAATGCAACCATTCCAACCAATGCCAGTATGTGCGCGATGGATGCGATAACAGCGGGGAATTTCGCGCAGCAGCCGCCGAGGACTGGCCCCAAGAAAACTGAGACGAAAAAGAGGACCAAGAGGACCGCAGCATTCCACACGAGAGGCCCAATTGCGACAACTCCGATTCGGATCAGAGGGCTCGGAGGAACTTTACCGTTCACAGGGAAAGAGCCGACAAACATGTAGGCAACTGGGCAAGTCTGATCAGTGAAAGTTGTGTGGAGCGAACATCGTAGGCACTCACTAGTAAAGATGATTGCCAAGCAGATCGGAGCGATGATTTCTGCAACAAGGACGTGTTTGAACTTCGCGCGGGGCGAGTCGCCCGATAGCTTCTCCGATGGATAACCCAACCGCTTCTTCTTAAACCCTGTAATGGCTGTACGCGACAGGCGACAGTATCCAATCCAGGCATTGCTATGGGTCCGAGCGTTGCCTCTTGACATCCACCGAAGGAACTCGCGGTAGTCGATGATGAAGTCGGCAAAAGCGAACTGATGAGGGTTGAACACGAATGGTGCGATACAGAGCGAGAGAACGGAGATCCAGAAGTAGATCAGGTGGGGCATCCAAATGGACATGGTGATGTAGAGGATCATGAGCAGGGTCCGCATGCCTAGATAAATGCTTGGTCCGGCGAAGCGAGAGTAGAGGATGGCGAATGACAACCGCGTTGTGGCGAAACCACGCCCCGTTGCGATGTATCGAGCGCCACCGAACGTCAAGTTGTTTAGGATGGAATTGCTGTAGATCTGGGTGGAGAAGACTTCGAAAATCGGCGAGAGTGATAAGAAGTGCTTGCCCAAACGTATCAGTGCGGAACCCGTTCCGTGATCGGTCAATTCTAAGATAAAGACGAGGGTCAGTCCGTGGAGGTCGACGTAGATGCTGATCAAACTTCACCTTGCAGGAACAGTGGCATGAAGGCAATGAAGAACACCAAGAAAATACTGATGATGCAACGACGGATCCAATCGAACACAGGGACCAAGTTGTAGCAACCAGGTTGGCCACCGATGAATTGACCTTGGCTGTTGTATTGGCAAATCGTCAATTGCTTGTTCAAGGTTCCAAGGAAGAGCACTAAAATTTTTAAGATCAATGGGAAACGGCTCATTCACACTTGGAACCAATCACTCACAGGCAACCATGAAGACCTGAATGGACAGGATGACCAGGATGTTGTTCATGTGGAATCCGGGGTGGCCATAGTAGAACGTCATGAAACGGTCGATGGGCAGTTGACTCCCGAGATAATAATACTCCCGGCTGAGCATTTGTTCACCCATACCCATTCCAAGTTTGGTCTGGAAGTTGAGAATCGTACCGAAACCGAGATCACGACCTTTGCCGCATTGGAAATACTCCGAATGCTTGATCCGCCCTCCGCGAGCAAATGCAGTCATGCCGGCGAAAATATCTTCGTTGACATGGAGACCTTTCTGCGCCTTGGACACGCCGCCGCGGGTGCACATGAAGAGGGCGTTGAGGAAATCGGGGTGACCGTAATGCAACTTGCCACCGAGCCAAGCCCATGAACGAGCAAACAGGGTACCGAATGTCTGCTCCTTTCCTGCCGCAATGTCGCCGAGAATGCCGATATTTTCCGAGAAGATGTACTCGCGAGCGCCAACGATAGCTACGGGCTCCTTGGCGAATTCCTTGTGACCCCATTGCGCGTACGGGCTCTGGCCAGACGTATTGAACTCCTCGAATTCTCCAAGAATATTTCGGATCTTGAGACATTCCTCCAAATAGTTATCCTGGTTGGCATCGATGAGCTGGACGTATTCTCCGCGGTAGAAAATGATGGCGTGGTTCTGGTTATCCGACTTGCCGTCTCCGAGAATGGGGTTGCCGGGTAGCTCAATACGGAACTTCGGCCTCCTCTTCCCGGTCTCGGGATTAAACTCGCAGTGACCGTCGATGAGAGCAGAGAACAACCGGGGCTCTCCGCCTTCCTTTTTAGAAGGTTCTTCATCCAGGTAGGCGATCTGCAAGTCTGGGTATGCACGGAGTAAGAATTCGGCGTTTTCCTGTTCTTCCTTGGAGAATTTGGAGTATCTCTGCATGGAGACACAGAACTTGAACTTGCGGCGAGCCATGCGTTCTAGTTCGCGTTCTAGTTTTTCCGTATTGCCGCCAAAGAGTTGGACCACCTCCGGATTTTCCACTCGGTAAAGGAGCTTGATCGCCTTGGAATAGTTCATCATGCCGGACACCGTTCGATAAAGGGTCTGCGCCCGCAGCGAGGCCCAGATACGAGTGCGCAGCGTGTACTCCGGCGCAGCGCTCTTGAAACCAATGGCGTAGAATGGGATATCGGGGGCCTTGCCACCTTTCTCTGCCTCGCCAGCGGTTCCAAACGGACTCGGACCTCCAAATCCAGACGACTCTTCTGCCAAAATCTTGGTATCCTTGACAAAGTTGTCCCACTCGATCGGATGGAGTTGCTTGAGATATTCCAGGAGCGTGACTCGGGTGTTCTGGTCCTCCTCGCGGATAATTTCGCGCAGAGAAAGGAGGATCTTCTCCGAGTAGTGAGGGGTGAGGACGGTGAATGTAGGCATGGCATCAACGGGTAGCGGTTCCGGTAGGGACGTCGTGAGGGATTGTGCAAAGAATGAGATGCGACGTTCCGCTTCGCTGCCAGCAGGGAAGAATTCGCCGGCAAAGCCCTTGTCGCCTTGAGAGATGAAGAATGGAGGCGCCCGAAGCGTCCGGCGTCCGTCGCTTTCGTTCTGGACTTGATGGTAAAGCAACTTTTGCACGTGATCGATGGACAGCAAGTGCTCCCGATACATTGAGATGATGATGGCGTTCCAGATTTGAGAGACGAGGACCTGTTGAAGCAGCGTCAGGGATCATAGTGTAAGCAGCAGGCAATGCACCATACCTTTGGTTTGTACTTGACTTCCATGTCGCCCGTAGCCAGGAGCTTGGCGTAAATGCGTTTTGGCAGGCGAGTGTAAATGTCCTTCCATGGTGTCCAAAGGGACAAGCCCAGTGCGAAGCTCCTCGCGATGGAATAGACCGTGTTCCAGATAACGTACCAGAGGAACGTATCCAAGAAGAACAAGATCAAATCCATCACGTACATGATCGTCAAGGTAAAGATGGCCTGCTTCGAACACAGATAGGAGGAAAATAGCTTGTCCGAACAGCCTTGGATCTCCATCCCAACCATAACCCGGATAGGATCTCGGAATGAGAGCGTCAAGAAGAAGTAAGACTCGACTAGCTTGCATCCAAAGATGAGAACCCATAGCATGATAGATGCGGTTCGGGTTTTGCGATCCAACACCGGGTAACTGGCCGTGAATGTTTGACTGGCAAGGTATTTCCGCGATTTTCCGGCTACTCGGTCTCCGAACATGCGGCCCGAGGGCAAGATGCTAAAGAGAGCGGTGGCGACGACCGAGATGAAGAATTGCACGACGCCGAGAATGACCGGGAGATTGGATTCCTGCTTGGGATTTTCGTATAATGCAATGTAAAAAGTTGGGCCGGCGGTGAGAGCAAGGGTGACGAGGAGGAAGATAAGTCGACGGGCGAGATGGGAGGTGTTGTTCCAGGTGGTCGGGATGAAAGTGAACTCGGCGAGGGTGGCGGCAATCATGATTAGGGTAGCCACAGCACCACCCAACGCGGTTGCGGACCACTGCATGGCTACCGTGGGTTGGTCATTGTTGTCTGCTCGACGATAGACTCGTGGCGAGTTGTAGGCGGTGTAGAAGTAATAGATGGAGATGTGGATGACCCAAATGCGGTTGAAGTGGACAAGGAGTTGAAGGAATGTGCGCTTCTCCTTGTAGGTCTTGAAGAACGCCCGGTTCCAGTCAACTTTGTCAAAGTACATGAATCGTTGGGAAGGGGGGACGTCCACAAGGCGACGCTAATCGGGCATTACAGGTTCAGAATGTGCTGGAGCACGTTTTGTATACTGGTCTCGCACCTTGTCTTTCAATGGGATCCTCGCAATTCCCTCCGGATACCAGAAAAGCTGGTTGACGTCGTCATAACCGATGATGTCTTCGTGGTCCTTCTCCCTTCGAACGAACTTGCCTTCCACGACCTCGTAGCCTTGGTCGCGGAGAAGGGTGTACAGCGGTTTGATCACGGCCCTCAGATAGACTCCTTCGGGAACTGGGTCTATCCTATTCTGGCATTCGGCGCTCCGGTAGTAATCGTCGGCGCACTTGAAGATGAAGGATAAGCACTCGGGGACGAATCGGACTTGTGCAGCTTCACCCCAGCACAAGAGGTACAGCGCAATCTGTCTCATCCGATCGTACTGGGACATGTTATTCATCGCTGATCTCCACCTGTTTAGGGCGCTGTCTAGCGACTTTTCTCCCTTTGTCTTTCCGGCGGGGGCTCCTCGAACTGATTTCAATCGGTTCAAGCCTGGATTGTTACTCTGACCAATTGCGTCATCGAGGTCGAGCTGGGCGGCAAAATACCACTTGCGGTAGTTGGCGTGTTGGCCACCAATATAATCCGCGTGGAGGGTGAGGAGCGCTTGATTTGGGGACATTCTCGAAGCTCGACTGTCGAGAAGTTGCATCAAAAAGTCGAACTAATGAATCAAAGAGGTAAGAACGAACGCATCGTGGCAAGGTATGGTGAAAACTGACCTGATTGCGCATGGAATCTCTCTGGAAGCCAAACTTCTGGGTCAGATCCAAGAAGATATCTTCGATTTCCCTGCAAGATAAAATAGAGGTCAATTCATATTCGGTAGTCGTGCGTATGCTCCGAGTTGTCGAGACTCGCGCTCAAGGTGAACGGTGTGCATGGTTGGAGTGCAAAGGGTGGCGGGGATAGCAGACGTCACCGCCGAGACAGCCCAGCAAACGCACCCCCTGACGACAAGAGGCTCGTCCGGCGGCAAAATTGAACCCGGCCCCCAATAACCAGGTGAACTTTTGAGAAAGCACACACCCTGCGCCCGCAGATGAGCGGGAGTGCCGCGCGAGGGGCGCAGCCGAAGGTGACACTTATTTCTGGGGGGGGTCTTCGAAAATAGACCAGGAGGTGGCAACGAGAAAAAAAAAAACACGACACTCACTCCTTCGACAAAGGGATTTGGCGTTCTGCTGACCATGCTGGATATGGTTCACGAGAGCCACTGGGACCATAATCGGCGTACTGAGTTGTTGAATAGTCCGAGTGACCAGCTCTTGAGCCTTGGGGCAAAGAGTCTGAGGAGGGAGTGTAGCTGTTTCCGTATACGTCATTCTCAGTGGACTCGGCGTCCGTTCCTGCGGAAAAACGGGGGCAAGGGTCAGGCTCTCTGAACGGGAAGGAGTGGGCAGATGGTGAATACCGTAGCCGTAATATCTGCTGTCGGGATGGTCTCCAACGTCGCTTTCGTCGTTCTCGTAATAGGCTCCTGGCTGGCCATGACCTTGGGAAGAGCCATACGGCTGGGGCGTAAATGGGTTTCTTGGTTGCTGGCCGTACATCGCTCCAGGCTGTGGCGGGCCCGGGGGCGGGCGACCTGACATTTGAAGAGGGGTGAGGGTTGGTTGGTGTTGGGTGTGTTTGATGGGATTGATGGGGGGTGGTGGTGATGGATATAGGGAGGTTGAAGTCGGCTAGCGATGAAGGGTGGTGGTGAAAAGGTGGTGAGTTTGCGTGCACAGCACGGCTGGGGGTGGATGGTTGTAAGAAACGATGATGATGTTGAGTGGAGTGTGAGCAACGCGAGGCGGTCTGCTCTCCAACCCCCAACAACAAACAAACGGAAACAGTAGAAACTCAAAACACTCCAGTTCCCACTTTGGGATTGTGTCTACTCCCCAACGATGGAATGCTTGCGACGGTCGCTGTCTTCCCTGTTACCGTCGTCGTCCCTAACGCCAACAAAGAGGCCATGCGTGATGTCGGCCAAAGCGCTTCTCAATGATCCGGTAACGAATGCTGCGCTCAGGAACGCCGCTTCGATTGTCTCCTGAGTTCCGGCACAGACCGCCCAAAAGGTCCGGCTCGCCGTCTTCGGGTCCCGCAGTGCCCGCCGGTACTTAATGGAATGCAAAATACCTATATCGGTGCCCGGGCTTGAAGCCACAAGGTGGCGGGCCCCGATTTCCCGTGCGAAACGCAATGCTCTCGTTCACTGGACCTCCCGTCGAGTGCTGAAGAATCTGTGAGAGACCTAAGAAGCATAGGACATTGCCAGCCTTGGCCTGTGAACGGTGTCGAGAATTTACCCGTGCTGCCGACACGCCAAACGCACTTGGATGTGCTTGGAACTGCAGCCCAAGTCTCGTGTGTTGCCGACATGAGCTCGCCATTGTTTGTTTTCATACACAAGGTGGCGTATCGATGAATGGCCGAATCTCCGTCCCAAGCCAAGACAAGTCCAGTGGATCCCGGGTCCGAGCCTAAGTATATCCTTAAGGTTGATATGATCCTTGAACCCTTACCGCAAACGCCACAAAGGACGTGCGTTGGCTCTGCGTCAGGGAGGTATCACTTAAAACTCGTCGGGGATGCGCACCACTGCGTATTGCCCATCCCATGCCTTACACATCGCAGACGAGCCGTTAGTTGCGCAGAAAAGGACTCTCTTCCTTTCAGCCTCGTCTGTACCCCCGAAAAAAACGGGCAATCACCCCGTCGATGTCGTTCAGCTATCCTGGAATACGACTGGGGGAGGTTAGCGAATCCACCTACTTCATCACTCATATGGGAGCCGGAATGGATTCTATAAAGTTGACGAGTTCCTTGATTCGACAACTATGAGTCCCCCAAGGCCCTGGGTGCAGCATATTAAAGACGTGTTGGATGTGCTTGCTGCGCCGCCGTCTGCCGCCATGGTATCCATGGGTAATGCAAGCGCTTGTATGGACACTGGTACAGTTCAGGTTGGGCTAATCACCTTCAGAGGGTACGCGACGACGGTGCAGGGGAATCCTTTTTTTTTTTTACCCATACCACTTTTCAGCCTCGTCACTCAACACCCTTTCCAGAAAATTCACAATGACGGCACACACTTCTGACACTAATTCAGGTATACAACGCCGTGGCATGAGGAATTAAACTACGTGAATGATGTACATACAAAAGTCATGAAAGGGGATAGGATGGGAGATCGTCGATGCATGATGATTGGAGTGCGGGATGATAGACTAACTAGGTAGAGGCTTGGGCGAACGCAATGGCAACAGTCTGAGTGAGAGTAGTCAGCGTCTGGGTGCAAGGGAATGAGAGGATGTATCACTTACGTCGGAGTGGCTCAGAGAAACGAGGACTTTTGAAATCTTCTTGGAATCGGCAGCAACTTTGGCATCACCTCGGAGAACAACCTGAGGAACCCCTTCCGCATTTGGAAGAATCTCGATGTCCTTCATCGCAGCACCAGCACCTTTGGAGGACACACCGAGCGACTTGAACACCGCTTCTTTACCCGCCCACCGAGCCGCGAAGGATGCAGCGGGATTCGGTTGGGACTGGCAATAGGCGATCTCCGCATCGGTATAGTTTCGAGAGACAAAGGTGGGATTCGACGAAGGCACGGATGAAATGAGTTCTAGTGGAGTGGGCAGTCAGTAAGGAGAAGCTCATAGGCGACGACATTTTTTAGTTACCTTGATCTACACCAACACCTGCAGTGGCGGGCTGAGACAAAAGCTTCGCGGTGAGCTCGGCGTTGGCTGCGTTGAACGTGGGGGTCGTCTGTTGCTTGGCTGCGAAGGACAGCTCTCCATTCTTGTCGAGTGAGACCCGGGCGAGTGGGTTGAGAAGCACTGGTACCTCGAGCTCTGGTGTGAATGCTGGATGCTCTTTGATCTTGACCAGAGAGTTGGTAGTCATCATCTCGCTCATCGTCTTGTACGACGACAAGTAGCGTTCGTGGTTCAAGGTGCGATACTTGGCATACGTAGCCGTGTCCACGGCACCGAACAGGAAACGCGGGTGAAGAATGAGTGCGCTGCCACCAACTTGGCCGAAGCCGAACGAAGTCTAGGGGAAGATTTGCCTAAGTGGTCAAGTCCAAATCGTCTCGTTGACTACATACCATCAAGCCTGCTCGAATTCCGTCGGTATGGATCGTCTTGGAAGGATACATCAGATACTCGAATTGGCGAAGGTCAGAGTCCACATTACTACCACGAGCGACGTTAGTGCGAGTCCGAAAAGTTGAGATCGCTTGCACGTACTCGGCATTCCGGTTTCCGGGGATGACACCAGTGTTGATGCACTGAGTCAGTCCGATGAACATCCAGGCAGCGGCACCACCCTTAGGATGACCGGTCAAGTTCTTTTGTGCAATGACGGGCACCGCGTTGCCAGGAGTGCGAGACAGGTTCTTGAAGACATCGTTGTAGACGTTCGACTCGTTCTTGTCGTTTGCCTTCGTGCTGGTACCATGGATAGAAATCACGCCTATATAGGACAAATGGTCAGCGTCCCGCCCCAGGGGTCAAAACCTCTCTCATACCGATGTCATCCACAGTCAAGCCCCAGACGGCGAGAGCGCGGCGAAGTGGCGCGATCCGTGGATCAGTACCCTCCAGCATGCCGAACGTTGCTAAGGCGTCTTTCTCCTGGCGGGCGGCTTCCTGTTCAATGGTGACGGTACGTTCGCGAACATAAGCTTCCGTGGACTGTCCGGCCTTTGCGCGTAGCTCCACTTCTTCCTTGAGAAGCTCTTGTTCGTTCTCCATCCACTGAGCGATTTGTTTGCGGCGGAACTTGAGCTGACGAGCGCGATATTCGGTCTCCAAGATAGGAAGAGCGGCTGCGGGGGCTGTCTCCCGACCAATGGTGAGGACACCACGACCAGGAGCGGGGATTGAGCGTCCAGCCTTGTCGGTCGATGTTGAAGTGAACGCGACGATTCCTCGAATAGCGGCACCCATCTCCAAGGCAGTCTTGGCGGACATGAGCACTTGGACACCAGTACCTTGACTCTCCATGAACTATGGGACAAGGGTCAAACTCTTGCTACGCAAGAACAGTGCAGAAGAACCTACCCCTGCTCGAGTGCTTGTGGTGGGGCGGGAGAACTCGTTCGGCTCGCGACCCATGGCGAATTCGGTTTCGGCATTGCTAGTCGCCTTCATGTTGGCAAACTCGAAGGAGCCTTCCTCGCTAAAGTCGTCGAAGCCACCAGCGATCATGACCTTCGCCTTGCCACTGAGGATAGTATCACACGCGATCTCCACCGATTGCAAAGCAGTAGCACTAGCGGCGGGGAAATTTCAATGTCACGGTTGTTACCATGCAAGTGTGGCTAACTTACCAGGCGCCAACAGGAATCTTGATTGGTCCACTGGAGGACAAGAGGAGAAGGTTGACCCAACCAGCGACGGTATTGATGAAGCTAGAGAGACGTGTAAGCGAAAGGAAATTCTATTGGGCCAATGTTACTCACGTCTCTTGTAAGATGTCTTTCTGGACCTCCTTCTCTTCGCGGCGTTCGATGAACATGGCAGCCAAGCTCTGCATACCTCCCATTCCACTTCCCAAGCTAGACCCGACCTCGGAGGGATGCACGTACTTGTAGAGCTCGTATGGATCGGTGACCCCCGACATGATGAGGGCTTCAGCAGTGCACACCAAGGCCCACAGAGCGGTACGGTCGGTCTGAGCGACAATATCGGCAGGAATACCGTATCGACCCGCGTCCCAACCGGTTGGAATTTGTCCGGCAACGAGGCGGTCGAAGCTGACGGCTTTGGGAACAAGGACACGAGCGCCCTTCTTGAATTTGACCATCCATTCGCCAGACTCGAGTTCCCAGGCATCGCATTTGTCGCCATGGAGGAGCTTGAACTTTGCGGCTTCTGCTGACGAGACTTCGAGAGGTTCAAGATCATGGTTCAGCTCAATCTCTTGTTGGAAGGTCTTCTTCTTAGGGTCGTAGCCCTTGAAGAGCTCGGGTTCTACGATAGCGAGAATTCAGCGCGCTTCCGGGGAAAACAACAAGGGGAGAACGTACCGATCAGGCGAATTCCAGCATGGGCGAGGATCTCCTTCTCATACTTCGCGCGCACATCCTTATCATCAACCGGCTCGCCAGACTTGGCATCTGTCCAGCCGACGTAGAGTTCTCCGGATTTGAGGCGGCCGTTGAAGTGCTTGATGTAGCCCATGAGCCAAGCCATTTCGATGCAGCCTTGGATCGTAAACTCCCCACGAGCTTCCATCTCCCACCTGGTCCGAGAGCTTCCCCATGGTCCAACTTCGGCGTAGCCTGTAACGACAATGACTTTTTCTAGGTCGATCAAGCCTTGGAGCTGCGCTAGGTCGGAAAGACTGGATGCGGACTCTAACGCTGGGAATTCGAATTGGAAATTGGCCCGAGGTGAGACAGACACCGATTGCAGCATGCGATCGGCCTCGCTTCCGTTGATGACCTTGTGGTCGGCAGAGTTGTCGCGGTTGATTGCACGAAGGACATCGCTCTTCTCGAGAAGATCAAGACGGATCTTAGTAACAACCTGAGCAAGATCGGGGAGCTTGTCCATTCCGCCATTCAAGTCAGCCCAAATCGGCTCAACCTGCGTAATGCTGAAGAGGAGGGGATGCATGAGACCGAGAACGTTGAAGGCCATCTCCTTGGCTGAGAAGGTGCGAACGTCGAAGGATTCAAGCTGGTGAGCGACCATGCCTGTAGCGCTCATCAAGCCTGTTCCGCGCGTCCATCTGATCGAGGGATCGTTGCACGTCAGTACATCATCAGTCGAGACACGGCGAGGATGTTCATCTTACCCGATAACAGCACCAGCCAGGCAAAGGTATTCTCCCCAGCTTTCCGAGTTCCAGCGATTGAAGAGGGTTTCCAGAGAGATCTTCGATTCGGAGTATAATCCATCATTGCCGAACAGTCCGTGGTTGGGGGATAGGGGAAGGACGACTTGTGTTGGGCGAGTGACGATGCCCCGGCTTGCCTTCTTCTGCTTGACTCCACCCATAAGACGCAGGACATTGGTCAACATGATACGATGAGCGAGCTCGGACTTGTCATCCAATCCGTCGATCTCACGACCATTCTCCGGTAACGCGGCGAAGGGAATGACGTAGTCGAGATCGAGGTTGAGGGTGCTGTAGATGTAGTCGATTAGAGCATCAACGTCTTGCTTCGAAGCTTGGTTGAAGGGAACGACTGTGAGAGCGGCTCCTCGACTTCCCGTGCGATGGAAGATGTCCTGATAGTACTCGACCGTCTGTCGGCTATAACGGGATGTTGTGACCACGACGTGAGCGCCGCCCGAAAGAAGCCCCTTCAATATCTCGACGCCAATCGATCCTTTGCCGCAACCGGTGAGCAAAGCGTTCTTGCCCTCGAAAGTGGTACCCGAAGTGGCGATTTCGTTGAGGATATCGAGGTAAACGCCAGTGAGATTGCTGCTGTATTCCCAGTTCGTGCCGACCTTTCGTTTGAGATGGAGGAGCGGAATTCCATCGGGTGTGACGGATGCGATGTTGGCGATTTGTGGACGCAAGAATTGGGAGGAGGATCGACGATTACGAGGAGCAGGGACGCGAGGTGGTGTCCGTACGTCAGTAGGACTCTTGTGCAGAGATCGGACAACGCTATCATAGAGTCCCTTGATTCGGTTCTTCTGGTCTTCGGTGATTTCAGGCTGGGACTTGACGACATTCCAGAGCTTCACCACGTCGTCTTGAACTTTTTGGAGGTTGACAGTCGGGACGGCATCTCCTTTTGCCATTTCTTCCACGTAGGCCTCGAGTTTCCGTACATCTTTCCTAACGACCTCGGTGGAGACGATATCGCCCTTTGCAGTGACTTCGGTGTAGGGTGCGGTGGGGAAGGTGACTGAAAAAAAGATGGTGAAAGTCAGCAAAAATAGTGCGATGGACCAATAACGCCCTCCTTACCGTCCTTGTACACTGGTGCCTTGCCGAGGGCTTCCTTACAGTTGTCGAGAAGCTGCAGACCAAACTCCTTGGCGAGCTTGTAAGTCTCACCTCGCTCGGGAGAGCAGTTGTCCATGTGATACTGCATGTACCGAATGAGAGCTGGATCGGCACGGTTCATGAGAGTGATGCAGCGAGACGTGATATCACGATCGACGGTAGTAAGGCGGCCAAAGATGATGTCGTAGTACATGAGGAGAGCATCTTGCCTGGCCCAGTTCCACGAGGAATCGAAGTGACGTGCTTTGAGGGGTTCGAAAACCGGTTGAATACCTTGGATGTAGGTATCACCATGTTCCTTGGAGATATCGTCAAGACGAGATTGAAGGACAAGACTGGAGGCCTTTTCTTCAGCATGGAGTCGGTGCCCGGCTCGAGAGTCCTGGTCGAGGTACCGCATGTAGAGCTCGACTTGCTGGCGGGCAAACTCGTGCTGTTGAGCCTGGAATTTCAAGAATTCCTCGCTATTCATGACGGCTCCTCCTGATGCACCCCCTGCACCTCCTGCTGAAGCTCCTGAAGAAAGGGAAATGCCTGTTTGCTGAGCGTACGCAGAGACAACGGTGTCGAGCCAAGCTTTCGCCTCTCCCTCTGAACCCAAACGTTTCGCAGGTTCCATCGTAACAGCGAGAAGGAGCGCTCCATCGGAACGTGCGGCGCCCAGACCCCAATTCTTGGATAGGTAC
Organism: Tulasnella sp. 417; assembly: GCA_019633465.1. NCBI lineage: Eukaryota > Fungi > Basidiomycota > Agaricomycetes > Cantharellales > Tulasnellaceae > Tulasnella > Tulasnella sp. 417. The sequence continues at coordinate 22,185 of WSTY01000077.1, forward strand.
GATTTGATGGCAGAGAGGTTGAAGCCACCGGGCATCTTTCCTCCAACCATACGTGAAATCATCCCCGTCGTGTACTTGCCGAGGGATCCGGAGTATCCAACACCCAGGGCCGATCCTAGTTCCTCCAGTGGGAGTTCCTCGCCCTTCTCGGGAGCAGACGCGAATTCGGCCTGTAGGTCGCCAAGGATTTCGTTCTGCAGGGTGGACTTGCCGCCGACGAGATCCTTGATGCTCTTCGACAAGGGAACTTCATCTACCCGCTTCTTGAGCTTTTGGGCGATGATGACGCGAAGAGTGTCGATTGCCTTGATTGGTTCATCGGGAATGGAAGCAGCGCCACCAGAAGGAGGTGCGACAGCGACGGCAACTGGAGCGGCAACAGGGGCAGGGGCTGAAGGTGTTTCGGCAGGAGCAGACGTCGATTCCTCGGCGGGAGCAGCCTCAAGCTCATCCTCGAACTGGTAGTAGATCTCCTTCGTATGTTTGGCGGAGCAGAAGATCGAGCGCACGAGGCTGATGGAACCGTCCTGCACTTCGTACTTGGCCTTCAGAGTCCTGGTAGCCATGCCCGTGAGGGTGGGGCTGGGCCCGATTTCGATGAGCCGCTCAAACTTGAAGTGGGTGAAGAGGAGGTCTTGAGTCTCGATCCAGCGGACAGGCGATGCGAATTGGTAGGCGAGAAGTTCGACGAGGATGATGTAAGTGAGTTGTTGGCGTTTAGCTGGCGAGTCCCATGCTTCTTCTTCCCAAGCCTTGAGGACTTTGTCGAGTTGAGGAGAGGAGGTTTGATCGTAGATGCGTTGAGCGTACTCGCGAGAAACTTGGAAGGGCTCGGCGATCAGGTTAGGCACGTATTTTCCGATGAGGAGGTCGGGATTGATGTGGACAGGATTGATTTTCTTGGAGAGATCTAATTGACAATTGAACGTTGAGCGGAAAAGCCAGAGACATTATATATGTGACTCACATGCGCGGAAGGGCATGACGCCGGCCCAGAGATAACGGGAATGGAAAGGAACGTCGATGCCGGGTAGAGGGATAGTCGCGAAGCCACGCTCCAGTTTGATGTAACCCTCAGACTTCTGCTTCTGGACGGAGGCCTTGTGGCATTCATCGACGATATCTCCCAGCATTTCCTTCACTTTCTCGATTGTCATCGACTGCGTGAGCTGTGGTCATGCATGGATTTAGCCTCGTGATTAGTCCGGCCGAGCAACACACTGACCTTGCCGATGTCGATCTTTTCTTTCTTGAGGAAGTTGAGGACATTCGTAAGGGTTTGCAGGGAAACGAGTTCACCAGCGCAAACATATTGTTGTCCCTGAAGGATAGAGAAAGAGTTAGCCGCCTGGCAAAACTTATGCGGCATTCTGGAAGAGGTTCGTACCTCAACGTTGAAGTTCACGATCTCGAGCAAAGTTTCTGTTCGCCGGGAGATGGTCTCCACAACTTCTCGAAGGGCGGAGTCGTTGAAAGAAGGGGAAATACGGCTGGGATTCACGGCGCACATGGCGTAGTTGGAGCGATTTTGAGAGTCTCTCTCGACAGCTCTTTGCATGGTAATGCCACGGTAGAAGACGACGTCGACAAGTGAGGCAATGGGCATGGTGTCGGCGATGGAAGCGAGAGCCGAATACTCGCCGAGGGAGTGACCAGCGAAGGCACATCTCGGTGGGACCAAGCCTTTCGAGCGCATGTCCTCAAAGGCCGCTTTCTCCGTGACTACGAGGGCGATTTGTGCGAACTGAGTGGCAAAGAGGAGGCCATTGGGATGACTGAAGGTATAGCGAGGAGTCCGGACGTCGATATCGGCGAAGAGCGGTAGAGTCTTGACGGTGCCGTCCTTGTCCATCGTGTCGTAGGTCATGGCCATGTAACGCTGGCGAATGGCTTGTCCTTTCATACCGCCGAAATGGATCGTCTTCGTCTTGGGATTGTTCTTCACGATGTCGACAATTGAGAACCCATAGACGGCGAGCAAGTGCTCATCAGCAGCTTCCCAGACGGCGCGGGCCGCGGGCGAGGAGTTGTAAAGCTCCATTCCCATTCCTGGTTCTTGGGATCCTTGTCCAGTGAACACGTACACTGTGGGAGCTTGGGCAACCTCTGCAGTTCCCACTATGACCTTCTCGCCGCGTTGGTTGATGGTTTCGACGAGGATGGCTTTCTTGCCGTTGTTCATGCCGACGTGCTTGAGCTTGACTTCCAAACGATCACCGGGGAGCACCATGCCAACGAAAGTGACGTCGTAGCTGTAGGAAGACGATCAGCATTACTGTGCTATTGACAACTCGCTGCGACACTTACGAGGCAACCCTCTCAGGACGTCCTTCTGCAGCAACGTTCTCCACATATTTCCGAGTTGCAGCGCTCGACCACATGCCATGGGTGATAGTTCCAGGGAGTGCCGCATAATTGGAGAAGTACGGGTTGACGTGGATGGGGTTGAAATCGCCGGAAATCTTGGAATAAGGCTCGTTGGTCGCGGGGGCGAGGAAAGTGGAAGGAACTTTGCTGGAGGTGAGAGAATAACCGCCGTTCTCGAACTTGGAGGAGATGACGTCCGGAGTTCCGCGACGCTGGAGGTACGCTAGGACAGGGTTGCCATGAGAGAAGCCGTGGCTGTAGTCGATTGTGCCGACAGGGACAAGTTGTTTCAACTGATTGCGCACAAAGATTTGACCGGAAACAGAGACTTCAGAGTAAGTCGACTTGTCCTTGTAGCTATATTCCGACTGAGTGTGGAAGAAGAGGCGGGTTCCGGGGAGAAGGGGCTTCGTCTTGTCGGACCACTCGTACCACTCCTTGTCCTCGAGAACTGCAATATCAGCCCGGGAAGTGATGTCGACGGCGTAAGGAATTTCATCCACGATTTCGAAAGTGTTGTGATAGTCGGAGAACGATCCACGGTAAAGGAAGGCTGAGGTCACCTCGATTATCGGTTCGCCATCGCGAAGCACGGCGCCCTTGACTTTGACCGACTTGCCGCTGTCCGTATTGATCACAGAAACGACGCGAGCCTCGGACGTGCAGACATCTCCAGCCTTGAGAGGGCGAACATCTGGGACCATCTTGAAGCCGTTCGAGAGGTGAACTAGCTTCAGAAGATCGCCGTCGACGTCAGCAGGGAAAATAGCCTTCATGATAGCCTACAGAGAATGATCGATAAGTGCTCGGTGGATGTGAATTTCCCGACGGTCAACGTACCTGCCAGCCGGTGACAATTGCAAAGTCCATTGGAGCGTGCACTTCATCCGAACGAACTCCCTTGAACAATTCTCCATCGTTGCCGACCACGGTGCAGAAACGGTGAATGTCTGCCTCTGAAATGGTCACCTCGGGGCCAGTGAACGTGTCGCGGAGATTGATGGAGGGTAGAGACTCGTCATCGCCGAACCAGAGCTTCCAGTAGAATTGCTTGATTCGCGTGTTGCGGCCTTCGGCAACCTCGTGGATTGGGGCATAACCCATGTCGGGACGATAGAGGAAGATGAGTTCAAGCGGGATCGACGAGCCAGTCCGCTCTTCTGAGATGACGACGCTGATCTTCTTGCTGGACGCATCGTAAGAGACGCGAACGGCCTCGAAGTCGGCTTGATGGGGACCGAAGGATCGAGCACTGCCCTTGATGACGACGGAGATAGGTAGACCAGCCTTGGAAGTGACGGTAAGGACTTGACCTTTGCGAGGAGAGAATAGGCGTTGTAGAGGATTGTCGATGTAGGCGGTACCTTGGACGATGGTGCGAGTTGTGAGGAGGGATCGAAGCCACGACAGAGAAGGTCCGGAGACGAGATTGAGCCAATCGGCGACAGGGGGCACGGTTGAAGTGATGGAGTATGAAGTGGTCTCGCCGGCCTTTGTAGCGACGACGCCAGGTACGGAGGAGGTAGGGACGAATGGAGGAGCGCCGATGTAGTCGAGGGTGGGGATCTTGCTTTCGTCGCCGGCATAATACCTTTCGAGGATTCGCTTGATGAGGTCGGCTTCAATGTTGCCCAGGAGCTCGGAAATGGGTTCGTCTACTCGTGTACAGTGCTTGGCCGCGATGGGGCCCTGAAGGATGCAGACACGTTGAGGATCTTGATCGAAGACGGCTTCGATGTCTTCTGCAGCCCAGAGAGAGTCCTGTCACACAAGGTGGACGCTCAGCACGACGCCCTATACTTCATGATATCGCGGAGCGTACCTTTTTGAACCAGACTTCGAAGCTAGCATCTAGAACTGGGATGAATGGAACGGGCTTCTGACCGGGACGTTGAGCGATCGCGAGGAAATAGGCCTTGTCTTCGTATGCGACGAGTTGTTCGGTGGCAGCGGGGTAGATTTCGAAGAATGACTTGACGACGTCGGCGGGGGAGTCGAGGCCAGTGTAGGACTGAAGAACGGAAGCCTTGGATTTGGTGCCATCAACGCCAGCGAAGCGCTCTTCGACTCGGCGGAGCCAGTCACCGGTGAGGTTCCGGAGGGAGATATCGACCCATCGCTTTTCATGAGAGACGTACATGAGGCGGATCATGCGGAGGGCGACTTCTTCGTATGTCATGTCCCCGATGTCCGGCACGACAGCGCCGCTCTTCTTCCAACCGAACCACGGCTTTGAAAAGTCCTTGTTCAGCTTCTCGATGACCGAGTCGCGGTTCTGAGTCAGCCACGCAGCACGCTTCTCCTTTGGCATGTTGAAGACGGTGTTGTCGAACTCCTTCCAGAGCTTAACGCCACGAGTAGCGACCTTGTGGATGGGCTCGCCGAGTTCGGAGCGGACTGTGAGGATGCCTCCGGTTTCCTTGACGTAGGTGCCTTCCCACTTGCTGTCGTCGACGCCAGGTGCGGCGCAGATGAGCTTCTTGACGCTAAGAGAGGTGTGAGCCTCCTTTGCGACCATGACACGGGAAGCGTAAAGAACACCGTCAAAGGGCATGCGCTGGACGCCGTACGCGAGGGACCAGTCACCGTTGATGTAAGGCCAGACGTCCTCAGAGCCTCCGAAACCGGAACCGGCGACGAGAGAGATGTTGGATTGTTGGCGGATGGCGCCGTATGTAGCGAGGATAGGTTGGTGGAAGTCTTCGTAGGAATGGTGGCCACCGGCACGACCGCCTGTCCACTGGCAGATGATGGGGAAATCGGGGTTGGCTGCTGCGATGGTGACAACCTGGCGAATGCCGTCGACGGATCCGGGCTTGAAAGCGACGTGCTTGATACCGGCGGCTCGGAGAGCTTCGATGATTTCGGCTGCCTTTTCGGTGCTGGGAATGCCAGCCGCTACGCAGAACCCTTCGATCGGGAGACCCTCGCGTTTAAGCTCTTGCCACAGTGGGAACTGGAAGCCGAATTGACGTTGATTGATGTAGAGGGCGTTGAGGGTGATACCGACACCGGCGGGGATCTTGGCCTGGATTTCAGCGAGCTTTGCACGAAGAGCCTTGGGATTGTAGTGTCCGCCACCAGCGAGTTCGACGTGGTAGCCAGCGGAAAGAACAGCAGAGACGAAGCCGGCCTTGACGGTTGTAGGAGTCATACCAGCGACCATAATTGGCGGCTTGCCGAGAAGGCGAGAGAATGGCGAATCGATATGGACTTTGCCGTCGCTACAGGGAGATGTCAAATTAGTTAGCAGAGCCGAAACGCGTTGGTCAACGTGTCCATACCTTGTCTTGACCAATGCAGGCTGGAATGCTCTCTCCCACCACTTTTCGTGCTTGATGTTGGCAACGTCGTAAACTTCGGCGCCGTTCTTTCCCTTTTCGCCAATGATGAGGACGCGAACGCCACGACCTTCAAGGTTTCGGCCGGTCAGACCTCCGATTCCGCTGAGACCGCCTGGTCCAAAGTCGATGGCGTGGGTAGCGGTATCAGGGAAATCGGTTGCTTTGGCCCAGTGGATTGGGAGGGTGAAAATTTGGTCGCAGAGGGATTTGGCGATGGAGCCGGATTGCTCGCGGATGTCCTCGCCTAGAAGTAGGGTGATGAGTAACGCGAAAAACTTGGATGCCTCAAAGGGAGAGAATACTTACCGCTCTCAGTGTGGAAGACAGCGATTTCGAGTTCCTCGGATGTCCAAAGCTCGTCACCCTTGAGGTCGTCCTCGCACAGCTTCTTGGTCGCGCTCTCGAGGTAGGGACTGTGATATGGAACATTGACGGCCAAGAAGCGCATGGAGAATACAGCCTTGCGTTGGGAGAACGGAATCTTGCTCTGATCTGAACCGGCTGGGGCCTTGATCTTGCGAAGAGCCGTGACGAGGCCGTAGAGAGCGCGGGCTGGACCGGTGACGACGAAGATTTTGGGACCGTTGAAGAGTGAGATGCCGAGCTGAGAATTTGATGGAAGATGTGCGTTGACTTTTTTGATCTCGGCTTCCAAGGTTGATTGAGGAAGACCCGCAACGTTGAGCATGGGGGAGGGCTGTCCTTCACCATTGTCGATGGCGTCGGAGACGATGGATGGTTCGACGGCGAGAACGGGGAAGGCCTCTTGGCCGCGAAGTCCGCAGTAGAAAAGCCATTTGATGGCCTTGAAGATGTTGGTGGTAAGGGAGTCGAAGGAATCGGAAGCGGAGATTGCGACGGCGGAGACAAGACCCTGGGAGTGGCCTGTGGCGCCTGCGAGACGAGAGCGGAATTCGCCTGGGGTGAGATTGGCGATGCGGACGGTGATGAAGTACTGAACGAGCTGGGTGAGGCCGATAAGAGGAAGGGAGAGGGGGATGGAGACGAAATAGTCGAGGGGAGGGCGTTCCACTGAGCCGTCGAGCCAAGAGACGACGTCCAAACCATGGGGATAGTAGGAATGACCAGCCAAATCTGCTTGTTCTGCGAGGGGAATGAGGAGGTCACTGGTGACTTTTGCGATGAGATCGGAAATGTATGGTTTGTAGATGTCGTAGAGGGCCTGAAGTTCGTCGAAATAGACCTCGTTTGTGCCCTGTCCGCCAAAGATGGCAAAGACGGAGGCATCTCCCTCTGCGGCTGCGGCAAAGAGGGCAGAAGAGGCGGGGCGAGGAACGTCTGCGGCTGGGATTGAAGCCTCGAGGGTGGAAAGACCGAGGAAGTAGGAGGTAAGGACTTTTTTGCGGACGTCTGGGTCGAAAGTCGCGGTGAGGTTGTGGATTTCGGTGTTGTTTGAGGCGAGATAGGTCGCGGTGAAATGATGCAAGGAAGCCTTCAATACTGCGGTGCGTGCGTCGCTAGCCAGGATATTTTGGGCGGTGTGTGCGATGAATGAGGTGAGGAGCTCTACGGGGGGTTCGATGGAGGTTGAGGTGCCCTCGTCGAGGACGGTGGCGAGAGGCTCGAAGGTGTGAAGGAATTCTTCGCGCAGGACTTCAGCAGCGATCCAGTCCTGGCATTCTGATGAGACGGGGATCGAGACCTGGGGGGGATGCGTCAAAAACACGATCGATGGAGGGGAGAGAGAGCGTGTTTGGGGGCGAAACGAAAAAAAAAACCCAAGGGATTGGCTTACCCGTGCGTCGGATGTCTGCAAGACGAGTGGCCTGCTTGCAGCAGGAGGAGACTTTTGCTGGCTCATCTTGATGGAGAGAGAGAGAGAGCAAACGGTCTATGGGGGAGAGAGCGCAAGAGGGGATGGGGGGTTTTTATAAAATCGTCAAAGGTCAGATCGCGAGGCGGAACGACGCGTAGGCAAGATTGAGATCTGTGGCCCACGTTGTTGTAATATCACGTCAAAGACGATCAGGTAAAAGAAGATGCACGACCTGATAATATCTAAGGTTGAGACAGTCGTAAGCGTGATCACTTGGAGAGCTTCTGGAACGCAAAGAGGTTGCTGCACTCGCTGCCGTCGAGAGCGGGCGCGACTTATACGGCGAACAACGTCCCCAACACAAAAAAGCATCTGGGGAGAGAAATTGGATGGCGTATTGCCCTATTGTCACATCCCCCAATCTTATCCGCAACCCTGCAATCTCTATGTGACACATTTACCTGGAATGGAAGGGAGCAGGGGACGCGCGTCCCATCCCCAAATTGTTGTCACATTTCTTTTTACGTCCAAAACATTTGCAAGCAAAACACGGAACCATTCCCTTCTGTCTTTGGGGCGGCGCATTCCGACCCACCTCCGCACTCATTCTTCGACATGCCCTTTTGCGGGAAGATACGGGAATGGCGGCAACTCACCATGACTTGGGCGCCAAATATCAATCAACATGCTTGTCATCAATACGCCGTGCAGTGACAAAGAAATGCCCCAGCGTTTACATCGCCCTGCCCGCCAACTCGTTGGGATCTCGCAGTGAACCCGCAGTGGCGTCGGCCGCCCTCGTGCCCCACACAAAGACACCGCGCGTGTTTACGCTCTAATGAAAACTCTCCAATGTCCGTCTCGTGGCTTCCTGAAAAGAACACACCTCAGCTAATCGGTCCGAGTGGCAACGCGTCAAAACCAAAACCTTGAGCATCTCACTTAAGCTCAGAACAAACATCATTAAACTACCAACGCTTTTAAGGCGACCCAGCCCTGCACTATCAAGGCACTTCAATCACCGTATTGAGCTCGCTCGCGGTCCGGATTGCGAAAGGTCACAAAATAAGAATCAACCTATTAATCCTCTGTGGCAAGGCCTTGACCCATGCATCCGAATGGCCCCGACCAGCCTCTCGTCCCCACCCTCCCCCTCATTCTGCCATGGAAGGCCACTCGACAGCCAAAAAAAAGTCGAGACAATTCCGCTCCAACTTCGCCACTCTTTGCCTCAACTCGGCAGGTCCAGACTTGCCATTTTGCGCGTGCACCGATGGATGGAACCGACGGTACATCCAGGCATCTCCCCATGCAGTGCACGAAGAGCGCGGGTCCCAATGCAAACGTATGCATTGCAAATTCCACTAGTAGCACCGTTCTTATAGTCGCCGCGATGGCCATCGTGATAGGAAATCCACCCCCGAGGTCGATTATTACAGCATCTCCCGTGATCACGAGGGTCAGGATGCCTCTGCGAGATGACCTTGTTCCTATCTCAGGTCGATCTAGAGGCACCCATGAGGCCTCAAGTTTAGAGTGCCAAGCTTTGCAAAACCCTGCGACGGGCCTTGTCCACTCGCGTGAAAGGCTGACAATGTCACCATGCACGAATCAAGCCAGCTCCCGGTCTCAAGTCCCCACGCGCGGTTCCAGGCGAATCATCATTCATAGACGGGAACGCGAAGGTGCAACATAAGATGCACTCGAGTCCCAGCCGAGAGTCGGAGCGTCGGAGAGCGAAGGAGGAAGAACGTCGGTCGGTGGCATACCTCCACGCTGGGTGTGATCGGCCATACCAGGCAATTCTACCAGGGTACGACGACACGATAGGGCATCGATGGACTCTGAGGCCAGACTACATCCAGCTTGTTGTTGCGTGTCCTGCAGAGGCATAGGAGGGCGGACTCTCCCCCTCCCCCCTTGCTCTGCGCTGGAGAGGCACAGAGAGAGACCCCGTCGACGTCGTTGGGAGAATTGCAGAAATCCGGCTGCTTTCCATTTTGCAGAGGAATGGGAGGTGAACGGGTGCGCGGATGGATGTGGAATGGGTTTAGGTGCTTGGTGATCTCGGCTCGGGTGGTCTAGACCTCTCAAGCTTTCGAGTATGTAAAGTAAAAGCACAACTCTCACAGCACATACCTCAAACTCTCTCTCTCCTTCCCTCCATCTCTGCCCCTCTCCTCCACCACCAACACCCGTCCTCAACGTACCCCCCGGTCTTCATGCAAGCTACTCATCATCAACCGCATCAGCATCAGTCAGTATTCATACAACCAACATCACCACCACCACCACAACCGCCATTAATCGCTTTTCAACTAACACAACCCGTCGACAGTGGCTGGCAATCCTCTCAAACACCAGCACCAATCCATCCAGCTCTCGCGACCCCGCCAGTAGTCCTTGCAGGTGGCAAACGAAAGCTATCAGACGACTTTTCGTCATCAAACCCCCGAACTTCCGCTCTCGATGCCCTCCGCAAACGTCAACGCCGCTTTCGCTCTGCCTCCTCCCTTTCCGACTCGGACGATGACAAGGATGCCTTCGACTCCCCTCGCACACCTGCCGTTGACGACGAAGCCATGGAGTGGACCCCAGAGCCAACTTCGTCATCTTCCACTGCTTTGACCGCAGCCGGTCTAGGTCCAAATCAGGTATGCATCGCGCACATTTCATTCTCTCCCATGGCTCGAGAACGAGCCTCGACATTTCATTGCAACCTGCGAGCTCACCTCACCTCTTATCGTTTTCCGCCCCCATCCTCCCTCTCCTCCGCCGACGACGACTTGGACAACCTTGCACTCATCAACACTCACCCCCGCAGTCATTACCGCCATGGCGCGCTCCATCGCCGTCTGAATCAATCCACCGCTTGGAGCTCCTCAGAGAAGCGCGCGCCCCCATTATCACAACCTATGCATCATCCTTCTCACAATCACCGTTTTCGCGAGACCTGCCTCCATCAAAGGCCGTTCCCATGGTTCTGCACACCAGGGACGACGAGTACGTCTTTACCGTCGAACTGCCAGGGTACAACATCGATGTGCGTCTCGATTCATCTCCTGCAATCCAGACCTCCGTCCTACCCCCACCCCCTGAAAAGTTGCTGATGACCGATTGTTGTTTTTTTTAGGGCATTACCGTGTCATGCAAGCGAGGAAATGTGGTAACAGTCGTTGCAGACATATGGCATCTGCCTCGCGAATGTACGTCTCCCCCTGTCCCAGCCTCTGGACCTCGTCGCATCTCATTAATCTTTCTGCTCGCGTCCAGGCTGCCACCAGTGGGATATTGCATTTGACACCGACGTCAACACCTCCCAGCTCCGCGCCATGATGGACCGCTCGTCCAACATGCTCACCCTCATCGCCAAGCGGTATCGTCGATTCGTGCCCATTGAATATCAAGTGGAAAGGAAGCAGATGCAGCAGCCGCCGGCTTTTCTTTCATGACAACGCGAGGTCTGGGCGTGATGATGGAAGCCACTGGCCCCTTCAAGAGCCTGCACCCCCACTTCGGTTACCTGACCCGGAACCTTGATCATTCTCCAGCTTTGACTGTCGATTACCTACCGGCTTCATACCTTTGGTTCCTATGTTCGCCGGGAGCACCCCCCCGGAAGCACGTTGACCCGTCCGAGGGACGCCTTCGATGCCGCCAGCCACGTTACCACCCCATTTCTCTTCATCATTTGCTCCACTAACTAAACCTTTACTCTATCACGGTACTCGGATCCCCTCGGTCCTGTTCCCCTCTACTAGCCACGTTTTCCTTGCTGTCCATTCTCTGTTTCATGGGTTTCTTTTGGGCTTTATGTCGTACTCCTGCATTTCGCTGTCAAGGTCATTGAGGACATGCATTTGTTGTGTTTTGTTAACTGCGTTTCCGATGTCTTACTTTACGCGTCGTCCCGGCAATGTCAAATATTGGGCATATCCTTGCGCTCTTGAAAAGCAGGACGAACTGTGAAGGCGAACAGTAGGACGCCATGCCCGCGTCCTGGCAATGTCAAATATCGGGCATAACCTTGCGCTCTCGTAAAGCATGACGGGCTCGACGTGAAGGCGAGCGGTGGGGCACCTTGCCGACGTCGGGAGACGGGAGGCGGCCTTCCCAGGGGTATCTCTCCAACAGACTGGGTGCGTGCGTTTAAACGTCGATAGTGGAACTGCTGGAGAAGAGTTTTTCGCAGTTTTGCGAGATCAACGCGACGCTTGTGGTCAGACCAAGGCCTTTGGACGAAATGTCGGGGACGGGATTCCCTTAAGTAGCAAGCCCCGATTTGATGGGTTCCAGGGTGCCGCGGGTGCAGCGCCCGAGGCCCGCGTACGAGGCCTTGGTTTAGCGTACACACAAAACATCCCAAACCGGAAGACATGGAGATACATTCAAGAAGGAGACCACCATTTCTGGAGAATTTCGACCGAGCAATCGAAACAAGTCGGAAACGATTTATGCGTGCGATGTGGCGGATCCCCTGGAAAGTCAGGGTTGGCAGTCAACCCATGGGTCAAAGAGGCTTCACTCACCGTACGCCAATGATGTCACTCGACAGATGCAACAGAGACCAGGTTGCACCGCATCTCAGTATAAGGACCACTGCCCATGAAAGAAAATCCGAAATTTCAAGACATTTGAGCGATAATGGCGAGAATCGGTGCACTTGGTCGTGAGCAGAGAGCCGGAATCAACGTCAACCCCTTTATTCTCTCCCTCGGTCGATGCATTGAGCGTATTCTATCCCAGGATCGCATTTCAAATACATCTATCTAGTGCCACGTCTCTACTGTTCGCTCCCATCTCGCTCGCCATCTGCTTACGCTCCGACTTTCCATCCATCTGACCGTTTTCGCGTCCAACACGCGCTGACTGCCATGACTCACTGACATTTCATGTTGTCTTCCTCGCATGGCTACCAGCAGACACCCTACACACGGCGACAGCAAGCCAATCCGCGGCCATACCTAGCCTGAACGGTGGGCGGCACGACCCCTTCTATGAAACGCAAAGTGAGAGCTTGCTGGTGGCCGTAAGCGAGCCATCTCTGGGCTCCTAGTGAGCAGGTGTTGGGAGGAACGAAATGGCCACTGTGGGATGGCGGTCGAGAGGCCAAAGGGCACTGATGATCAATGGGTAGGTAACGAGGCCGACAACGCAACGACTATGAGACCGACCGCTGCTGTCTGTAACGCCGCGAAAGCAGCGCTTATGTGGGCAGGCGATCAGGGATTAAAAGGGATACGGTTTTTGATGCCAGATGCAGATGACGGTTGAGCGAGACTGACCTGCTTGAGTTGCGCTGGAGCATCGATCTCCTTGTTGTGCTAGTCGGGAACGGGATAAATTGTAGACTGTCGACTCCATTCAATGTCCTTTGAATTCATAGATATCGATACACCAAGGTGAATTCGGTCCTGGACCGGGAGTGATTGCCGTGAGCATAAGAAGGGCTCAACTCGACATGCCAACCATGGCCCCTCCACCAGCCCCCCTTCCTTCCTGCCCGTCCCCGGTGATCAGAGTCCATGGCAGCGCGTCGTTGGGCGCGGGCGTATTGCGGATCATCAATTGCAAGGTGGAAGCAATAGGCTAGTTTATTGCGGATCCGCACGGAAGGGCCAAAGAACCTCCCGAAGGCAAAGGCCGCAGGCTCGCTTCGGTTCCCATCCAGTTACCACGACAAGGTTGTTTATTGGGGGTGGACCGATTGAGCGCGTCTTCTGCGATGATGGAGGAAGGGGGGTGTGGCCTGCTTGGGGCGGGTGACTTGGACTGGGTTTCATTTTGCGTGTGATGGATTACGCTTGGAGTCGGACGGCAAGGGTAGCGGGCGGGCGGGACCTTGGCGGGAGTGGGAGGCGGGTGCATCGCTCCATCGGGCAAGGGTTATCTGGTGCAGTGAAACAGGCATGCCCCAGATGCATTGGCAAGATTTCCAACGCTGGAGGGGAACAGAGTCGGAGGGGGTCTCTTCATCAAACATCGAAGGGGAGACAAAGCTTCAGAGCCCCCTCCTCCTTCCACCACCACCACCACCACCACCACACACCGCCTTGTCGAGCTCTCTGCAACCCCAGCCCGATTCCCCCAATTCCACATCCGCTCACTCCGCCCGCCCATCGGTTCAGGTGACACCCACGTCCTTGCTCTTTCACAACAGGTAAGCGGTCGGATGAATCAATTTTGCCCGGCCCCCCCCTCACCCTCAAACCCCCCTGCCCAATTCCGTCCCGCACACGCCATGCCATTCGCAATCGAAAGAGAGAAAAAAAAAGCCCGCATCTTGAAACGACACGGAAGCAGCGGAAAGGAAGAGTGCAATATTTTGCACGGTGCACATTGGTATTGGTAAGTGTCTCGTCACGCATCCATTAGGGGGAATCGGAACCCATTCGTGGTGCACCTCTGCTCGCTGGCCATCAAAGATCCCTCCCCCCACCGCGAGAGACGACCAGGACCCAAGGACAAGGAGAGGTGAGTCCCCGCGCTCGAAGTGCTCTAGGGTTCGTGGGTGGCTGTTTCCCCTGCTTCTATTTGGGACACCCTCCCTCGAACGGAGGAGTGGGCCCAAAAGTCGGAGGTTGAAAATGCTACCCGAGACACACCATCAACAACGTTGGGACGGAGCCAGAATACCTCGCTGACCTTCCACCTGCCCTCTTGTTTTTCATATCCTTCTCAGATCCCCATCGCCCACGTCCACCACCATCGCAGAATATAGTCAAAGGCGCTCTCTCTCTGGTCATGTCGCAGTACGATCCCCTCTTGCCATCTTTCCAGAGATCTCTACCGACGCTATCTACCCTCCCCTCTTCCTCATCTGCTAGAACAACTCCCCCAACACCTTCTCAGCCGCCCCAGCAAAGCCTTCCCTCCTCAGCGCGACCCTCAGACTCTCTCTCTCATGCTCGCAATCCTCCAGCAAACCAAAGTCTCTTTGATCCTCTACCCCCCGATGCTTCTTCAACCACACAGTCGGCATCATCCGCTCGACCCTCGGCGTTGACCTCCCACCGTTCCTCCGAGTCACGAAACACGAGGGCTATCACATCCGCTGACAGATCGACAGTACATTCGCCCACTGGGAAAGGTGCACCATGGCACCCGAGCGGGGCTCTAAACGTTAAGAACGAGGATGACGATGCATCCCTATCCGGCCCTGGTCTATCCCCAACTTCGCCCATCGCTGCACCCGTTCACCACGCTCAGGCTCTGCACCACTATGGTCATCCGTCTCATCATGAACCCAACCAGTACCCATACGTCTCCGAGTCCGTTCAGTTTTACTCTCAGGCGGCAGCGCCCCCGCCTCAGGGTCCGCCGGGCGCTCCACTGTCACCACCACAAGGGGTATACCCGACCCAACAGCAGCCGCCTCACTATGGCTACCACCCCCACCCACCGCCCATAATTGCGCGTAATGCTCCTCAGCATCAGTATCATTATGCGAGGCAGCAATCGCAGCCACAACAGCCATCTAGCCCTCATTCTCCTGGTGATCCTCGATGCGATTGTCGCGACTGCTCGAGCAGCACTGTGATGGGGTCCCAGCCATACTCGGGT